>JAZGTK010018062.1:0-12011 GCA_036877625.1 Ambastaia sidthimunki
GGGTACAGCAGCACACACTCCACCGGGTGACCGTGCTGCATGGTCATCACACTCCCCCCCGAGCGCACATCAAACACTTTCACCGTGTGATCGTACGATCCTGCGGAAAACACCATCATACAATTACTGCTAAAACAAAAACCTGCATCAGCATCATTTGAGGTATAAAACTGATACCTGTGACAAACAGCTCAGGGTTGAGTTTGCTGGAAACGGCTGTCCGGATGTAATCTGTGTGTTCAGTGAATGAGTTGAGCTCTCTCGCACTGGCGACGTCCCACACACGACACGACAGATCATCAGATCCAGACAGAACACGAAACCCATCTGACAGAAACAGGGTCGCATGTACCGCCCTGAATGTGAGAGACACAGACACACCACATGAGAATTTAAGCAGCTTTAGCTTGAAATGGTTTTATTTGGTTGAAGTGGGTTTTGTCTGGTTTTAGAATTCTCCATCTGGGTCATGTTCAACTTGATGAGAAATCAAATTTCCCTTGATCTTTTAAAAATAAGAGCTCAATCTACTATAAAAACATTTTTTCAGACTCAACATTTATATTAACAAATATTTGTAAACTGACTCTCTCCATTACAGCTCTAAAAATCACTCACAAATCAGAAATGCACATCTAACCCCTTAAAAGCTCAAATTATGGAATTATTAAACATTTACAGAATGTTTTTAACTTGATTATTTCATACTTGGAGTGTCCGGTAAACTGTCTGAGAGCCACACGACCGCTGATGTCGAACAGGCGGATAAGACCCTCTTCACTTCCTGCCACTAACAGCTTTCCGTCCCCTCTGAAACTTCCTCCATAAGCTGTGTCCCGAAAACGAGTGAAGCTGCGTATGGGCTCTTGAGAGTGAGGGCCATACAGCTGGATCTGATACAAAACATGATGACATCAGTCAATGACAAGGGTTCAAGTCCCAGTGCACATCACACACAAGATATACCTCTATGAATAACACAATGTGTGTTATTATCTATGGTTAACACACTTACTCTGGTTGAGGCTGTAACAGCATAATTGTGAGGTGAAAGAGGAGAGAAGTCGATTTTTGTAACAGCGCCGAACTCTTTAATTTGTACAGCAGCCTGAAAAACAAAGTCTGACTTTATCTCTTCACAGTGTTGCATGTATTAATTAAACATGAAGTTTTATGATTTCACATTGATTAAGAATTACATTTTAAATTTAGATTTTAAATTTACATAGAACACAGAGAGCTTAATTTAAATAATCTTTGATTTATTGTATTAATTACATCGTTAAAACTTTCAATTTGCCATTCAAACCTTATAATTTTTCCAGTACAGCGTATCCTGTGTCACTTTCTCTCCTAGTTTTGGAAGATTTTGGATTTTGGTGGGTCTGAATGAAGCCATCGTGGAGATAAGCTCTGTCTGTCTTGACAGCTCGTTCACTCTGAAATAAAAACATGAAATGTTTGTGATGAATACCTCAAATCGAGTTGCACATAGATACGGTATAATGATGAGAAAACCAGCTAATTAACGAAAATCACGAAATGAAATATATAATATGCCCATCGCCTTGATTCATAAGTGAGCTGCCTTGTGTCAGTATTATTTAAACTAATAACCCATTGCTTACAGTCTACCTATAATAACGTTAATAAATGTTCAGATTGATCAATTAGTATCGTAAAATAAACGATTCTTATAAAATATCTCTCACCTTATTGTGTCAAAGTATTTGTACAGGCCTTTCGTTTCTCTTTAGATTAAAAAAGAAAACATGAGCAGAAATCACGTTGTTTCTACAGACGCATGAAGGCCGCCATTGTGTGACGCCACACTTCCGGTTTTCAACAAACTTTATTGAACTGCGACAGCGCAGCAAACTTAGTGCAGAACACGGAATTATACAATTATACACGTGTTCTTTAATCAAATGTAACATATTCATTAAACCATATCAATCCCAGATGTTTTAGTGTATGTTTTGTGTATGTTTCAGTGTTACACAAAATTATAATCATCAGATGAAAATATATTGGTTTATCTAAATCAATTAAAATTCACATGACAATACAAAGTACAATTCAAATCCGACTTTTAGCTCGATTTATACCAGGTAAAAAGTTACGTAATCATTGATTGTATTTTTTTGGCTTTAGAAACCATAGTTCCATATAAAGTTAAAACATTAAGTGTTTGTAATGTATTCAATCTGATATTTTTGACACTAACAATGCTGATAATATTACTAACAAGTGGTTTGATTTTCTACAGTTAAAGCAGGGTGGACAGTTTCAGAGCAGCTAGCAAAAGTTAGCTTTGAAAGCATAAGATCCCGCCCTCCCTTCAGATCTCTCCAAAGCCACGCCTCCTCCAATACATTAACACATACATTAGTTTGACAGACAAGTAGAACATCCTATCATTGCATTCAGTCCGAATGTTAATAGCTTTGCACCCACTACAGCAGAACACAAATTTTCGTAAAAATATATTTAGAGCACTTTACTTTGCTATCATGATGTAAAGAGACTTTCAACCACAATAACAAGAGATGCTTCTGAAAAAACAATTCCAACCCTGCCTTTAACTGCTTTGTATTTTTCATACTCTTAACAAAATGTACAAATAATTCACTATGAGAGAAAAGCTCATAAAATCAAGTGTCTAAAAATAACTCTGTGAACACAAATGCAAGAGTAAAAAAGAGAAGTGGCGGCCATTAGTTAGTACTGGGGACTGTTTGAAATGAGGTGTTTTCATGGGCATGAATGATAGGTGAAGGGACTGGCCAGCTGATCTTTCTAGAAATGAACAACAGGCTATTTGACTTTCCAAGATTCGAGCCCCAGGGCACCATTAAACCGAAAAGTTAAGTTTAGTATTGTTTGAGCAAAATTAGTCAAAACCCATCTAAGACAGAATAAGAACTTATAGGACGTGTCTAGTTTTGCAGTAGTTTTTAAAACCTGGCTAGAAATAAAGAGTTACTGTCTGAGAGGAAGTGAAGTTACTTAAAGTGACTAAACCGCAGCTGTAAACTCAAAGGTAGAAACTTAAGTTGACTAGTAATTTGTTCTGAATTAGTGTTTTTTGTACCATATTGAAGTAAGTGAAGGGCAGCGAAGTGTATCAAGGAAGATAAATGTGTCATTTTCATAATAAAACAGTGACGTGACAAAAAAAGTTACAGCTTGGCAAATGGCAACCAAATTTTATTTACACCTAATGACTGTTTCAAGGGAAGTATTGCATCTGTGATGTCATAGGGGTCTGCCAGGGTGATGTCAGCTTGTCACCCTCACATCCAGGCCAAAATGCAGCTTTTTAGGTTACTCTCTCTCTCTCTCTCTCTCTCTCTCTCTCTCTCTCTGTACTCATTCTCACATGCACAAGTGCGTATATTATTACTTTCACATATGCAAACACATAAACAAAGAAACGGCATGTGTGCGTCTCCTGAAATCCCCTGCTCATCTCTCCCCTGATCACACACTGTTTCAGCTCCGTGTGCCGGGGTTAAAGGTCCAAGATCATTTGCAAACCAAAGCTTGTTTGGAGGAACTCTCATAACCACAAATATTTATCACGCCTCTAATCTTCTTCAACCATCTCCGGCTTGGTTTCTATCACACGTTTATTTAAAGCTGATGTGAGATGAAGGGGAAAATTCAGATCAGACTTAAAATGAGACTAGTGAGTCGCAGACAAGTGGCCACTACATATTATAAAACAAATTACATGGAAGTAGATTCTTTGAGAACAGTACCAGGTATTTGCTGTTATGCTGAACCGAATGCGTCAGAAATATCTTTAAGCTAAATTCACTGAATTGCTCTTCTCATTGTGTAACGCCTCTTTATTTTTACCACCTTCTGTGTCATTATTTCTCTTCTGTTTTTTGACTGTGTGTATATTTGTGGTTAGAGGATTGGTTGCCTCCTCACTGACTGATACAATTCAAGAAAGAATTTCTTCTTCACTATATCACTATAACTTCCACACAGTGGTTGCTAGACTACCTGGGCTCCACATAAAACAAATTAAAATAAAGTGAATTTCAGTGATTTCATTTACCTGATTGTGAAACAATGATTTCACCATTATTGGAACAATTTCCATAATAGGAATTATTGAAACAAAAAAGAAAGAAAATGATTAAGCAAATAATAAACTATAAAAATAATACATTTATATTTACATGGAAGCTTTTTGTTGGTGGGAAGCGTGAAAATGCTTATACACTCATAAACATTTGACACTTGTTCTCTGTTGTTTCTAGATAAGGCTCCATATCTGAAAACAAGCATTACAGTATATCCACTGTTTACTGTAAAATCATTTTTGCTATTAGCAATTTTTTTTTCATTCCCTATACTGTTATACTGCTCTGCACTATTATATGCTGTTCCTTACATACCTCACTAGTTACTTTAGAGTAAAATTCTCAGTCCTTTCATCTCGAAAATGTCACTGTGACTTATTATCTGGAATCATTTATCTGAACATTGTTTATGCTGAGAAGATGCTTCTGGTAGACAATGAACACCACCTCTCACTCAACCTGGGATGACTGAGCTTCCAGAAACCTCAGGGGAATGTTTGAGGACCAGTGAAACTTCACAGATCTCATAGTAAAGATGGTTTATTCATGAAGATTTGGATTGTAGAATAATCCTGCCAGAACATGCAGCATTCGTCCAAATTCTTGTCATTTCTGGACTTCATGACTACAATGTTCTTTCTAGACAAAACCTCTGCAGATGGTACAGATCTACAGTGACGCTCATATGCATATGCAATAAAGGTTCTTAAAAGGTTCTTCACAGCAATGTCATAGAAGAACCATTTTTGATTCCCCAAAAAAACATTGTTATTTGTTTCTTTCCTTTTTATAGTCTAAAGAACATTTTCTACTACAAAGAACCATTTGTAAAACAGAAAGATCCTGCAAATGCGAAAAGTTCTTTATGGAACCATGAAGCTAAAAATGGTTCTTCTGTGGCATCATAAAGCTTTTGTGAGTGTGGAACAGCCACTAGCTCTTTACCTCTTACACTTACTCCTAAAAAAAGTACAAATGAATGACGTCTTGTGGTACCACAGAGACACATTCGATTATTCTCTCAGATCTTTCTTGTAGGTGGAATGACCACATGAACTTTATTTAAACAGCTGCAACCTCTTCAGCTCAAATCCTGTTAATTTACTAAAATTATACAACATGAAAATCATTATGGACAGTTCTTAGGTCAATGGTTCCTGCACCAGGTTCCACATAAAAGAAATAGGAAGTGTTTATAATGTACTTAAGAAGTTTGTTCCTCCACCCCTCACTATACTGTACTGCTCTGTTCTGTACAGTACAGTACAGTATAGCTCAGAATACCTCATTTTAAGAAGTTAACATTCTACAAACTGGTTATAATAGACCACACATACACATTTGCATATCCTAAAGTTAAAAGCGTGTCACGGGTGTAAAGTCCTTGTTATTTATTTTACAAAAAGGCAAAAAAAGGGAGTGATTACGCACAGAGAGCCCCAGTAAGTCAGCCACATGCGTATTATGGGTCATTTTAACACATCTTTCATGGTCAGCTCGGGGGGAACTCTAAGAATTCAGATTTTCGATCGCCCACAGAGTGAGTGAGTGATCGCCCACGACTGAGAAAAAGGTATTTAAGCGCACAGAGCTCACGCCAGAGTCGCAGAGACCTCCAGACGCTCCGCAGCGCTGAATCTGACGCACACGCACGCAAGGTAAGAGACGCAGAAAACTGCGCTCAGTGATTCAGATGACCGGTTACATTTATTATAGTTACTATTCCAAAGTATTTCAACAAGAAGAGAACAGAAACGGGTTAGAAGTAATAATATATATTTTACCTACACTTTGAAATGTTATTATTTATTGTTTTGTTGTTAGTTATTATTTATTTCCCTGATTACAGCAGCAATTTAATTATAATTATTAATTATTCGTAGTTTTTCATGTTAATATCGAAATGAACTTGTTTTTTGCTTTAGATTTTTCTTTTCTGTCAAATTTTTCGTTAAAGTGTATTTGACTTAGAGACTTTAAATAAATATTAAATAAATGTATATTTTAGTTACTTATATATTTTTGTATATCTGTATATATGATTGTTTTGCAGATGGGTCGCCTGATGACGTTCATTCTTCTCTTGAGTTTGTTTATTATAAGACTGTCCGCGCTAAACGTTTTTCCTGACAAAAGTGAGTATTGAAGAAGAGATGAATCTTCATCCAAGTGTTTTTAATTTAGAAGATAAACAGCGTGATTTAATTATATTTTCCCAACTAACAATTTTAGGTTGCAAGGTTTGCGTAACTTTTCCATTAAGTAACAAAAAAGTCCAGTTTTTTAGACGCTGTATTAAGGTTATTGCTTGGAAACTTTTCACTAACAAATATTGTTTTTGATATAGATATACTACTTTATAACATTAAATAAACGTTCTACTAACCTTACTGCAAGAATGTTTTTGGTAACCTTAAGAGAACCTTAGCCAGCATTCTGAGAACGTTCCCTGATAGCTATGTTAGGGTGTTCCCAAAAGTATAGTTGTACACATTAGCGGTTTACTGCACATGTTTTAAAATGCGTTGATAGATTTTGTCTGTTTTCTGTAATACAGTCCGCTTTGCTAAGAAACGCACGAACATCACCCTCGACTGTAAAACCAATAAGGACAGTGTGACGTGGAAACGAGAAGATGACCACAGCGTGGTGGACATCGAGGACTCAGATTATGAAAAACCAAATGGAACGAAATTGACGGTGTTTGACCTGCAGGAGGACCAGACTGGAAACTACAGCTGCTGGAGTGATGAAGGTTTTGAGGACTACACATATCTGCTGCTGGACAAGTCTAAAGAAGCAGGTAGGAACATACGTGTGGTCTACCAATGTAAGACTTTAATGTTCCTGGATAAACAGCACAAAGTTGACCATGGAACAACATTCCTATCAGCCAATCAGATTTAGTTAATGTTAATGTTACATTCATACATCACACATTAAATATCTGTCCACACAGGATCAATGAGAGAATATTTCTCTGGTCTGGTCAGTTTCTTCTAGGCTGAGATGAAGTTTTGTCTTTCTTCACAGATTTTAACATAAATTGCACAGCCGAAACATTTTCCTGCACAGAGAACATCAAGTGCTCGTGGACGTCATCTGATTATACGGCTTTCAGACTTCGCAATGCCGGGTACCAGAAATACAGACACATCTGCAGACACGTCACTGTACACTGATTTAAACGCTGGCTCTTCTAAACGCTGTATGTTTGTATTTATGTAGTGAGAACGGCAGCTGGCTGTCACAGTCTGAGGACGGACTGTTTCATGTTTCACATTCCACAAGTTCTTACTCAGAAGAGTCTGAGCGTTTGCTGATAACAGGAGAAGCTGTTTCCTCCTGCTGCTATATAAAAACTGACCTCAGCTTCTACCTGCGAGACATTAGTGAGTCCAGCTACATTCACATTTAATCCAGTGCATTCAAGTTCTACAGATCAGTATCAGTATGTGTGTTTCCTGGGTTCAAACCCACAACCCCGATGTTACTCCTGAGCTGTGTTGCTTTTTATCATTAACAATTTATAAGGGTCTCCACGTCATTGATCTCATGGCCTTTATTTTCTTGGGCTAGTTAAACCAGCAGGTCCAAGTGTTTCCATATGTTCTCCAAGAAAGAAGGAAAAGGTGGAGGTGGAGGTGACACCTGCCTCAACATGGCCGCAGCCGCGCAGTTTCTTTCCTCTGAAGCATCAGGTCGAGTATCAGATGCGTGACGACGGGACGGTAAGACAGAACATCAACTTCTGTTTCCACCTGCAAAATGAAAATAACATGAAGTTCAGTAAATGATAGCCTACATAACAGACGCATATTTGATTTTATTAAGCATATTTAAGCAAACTTCAAGTATATTTTTTAAGTATGCTAGTACTTGTATACTTGTAAGTGTACTGTTTTAATGCTACTTAGGACTGAATTGGCTCACTTTGCAGTTTATAAAAGTGTATTTTTAAGTATAACAGCAGTAAACTTTGAGCACAATTGTTTAAAACGTTTTCCAGCATAAAACTAAGTGAAATATATTCCTGAAAAGTACATACAAAGACTGAAAGTACACCGTCTGATTTTTAGATTACTAGAACGTTTACAGAATGTTTATTTGAGAATAACTTATTCCTGTTTGTCTGTACATCCCTCTCAGCTGAATACTCTTGAATGGGAGGGGTCAAAGGTTGAAGTTCAGGGGGTCATCATGAGGCTGCGGGTTCGCTCCAGAGACCCTCTAGTTCTGTCTGAATGGAGCGAGTGGACGCCATGGAAAAACGTAACCAACTGATTCCCATCTCATTTATTTATGTCTCTGTTCCATCTTCTGATTTCTAAATCATTTTAACTCTATTGTGAATTTATTTATTATCAGTATTTATTTATTTATGGTCATAAAACTGTTTGATTGTTCTATGTATTTTACAGTCTCAGTTTCTCTGTCCTATTAAAAGAACTTTGCTCTTTCATTCACTCTGTCTCTTGATTCTTTGAAACACAAAATTATATTTTTGTTCACAATATTTATGTTCCACTTAATTGACAAGCATTATTGTGAAATGTGGGATTGATCAGTCAAATACAGTGACCCCAAAACGTATTTGCACATTCACAGGTTATTAATGTCATTACATTAAATAACCACAAATCAAACTGACTTTTTTAGAACTGACTTCATTTTTCTAGTGTCAGGTGATTTTTAGAGGAAGTGTGAGGTCACTTCCTCTCAGACTCACACAGGTACATCATCACATTGTTGCACTGAAAATGGACAGACAGGAAGTGTCCAGATGTTTTATCCTTATTTTCAACACTAAAGCTATTGTTTAATAATTTCAGGTTAGGATAGAATAAAACTTCATTCCAATGGAAAGAATCCCATCAGTCATCTTTTGAAAGTTTAGCTTGATGATTGTGTCTTTACTGACTTTTGTTACCTTTTGAGGTCATTGTAGAAGAGAGATGCTTGAGTCCAGAAATCATTGTTTACAACAGACTGCAAATGACTGTTTGTTCTTCATAGGTGCCGTGCAGTGGGAAAAGAAAACTTACCAAGGCAAAGAAAAAATCACTTAAAAGAGACAAAGAAACAAAAAGAAAAGAAACAAAATGCAAGAAAAACCAACAGACAAAATCCAAAAACAAACGTCCAACCTGAGCTAAATTCTGAATGTTTAACAATATTATTTTTCTAATAGTATAACAGTAAATTAACATAAAACAGTAACTTATAAAGGTTGCAATGCTAAGCTGTTATGATTCTTCATCACCAGCAGAGGGCAGCAGTAAGTAATGGAGTGAGGCTGCTGCCTTTGATGCAGATGGAACTTGTAAAATACAATTGAAGCTATAATAACAAAGAAATAAAATGTTTTTTCAAAACATTATATTGTTTCATTGTACATCTGTGTTTATTAACTGTGTTCTTGCGTGTCCTTCGCTGGCTCTGGCTCTTCTCTGAGCTCATTTGTTATTGTATCTTGTATTTGCAGCTGGCTTTGATTCTGATTGGTAGGATTAGCCGTGACAAACAGCCAATGATTACTGTCCTGCTCAGCTTTATGGGAGTCCAGAACAGTGTGAGCAGTGAGTTCATACTCCTTCCCAAATGGAGTCCTATACACACACAACACAAACCCAATAAACACACACCTGTATTATCTGACACACAAAATGGATTTACATTAGACGTATGAAAATTACTTAAAATATTACTTTCTGTTTAGTATGAAATGGTTAAAGTAACCTCTATGTAACATTACATACTGTATGTAGTGTAAGTTACACTGCATTTATGTTTTCATGGTAATATTATATTAACATTGAGAAAACCTAAAGCAACATCTAAAAAATGTTATATTTATGTACAAACTACATTTTCAGCTACAACCTCTACACCACAGAAATCACTGAAACACTGAGCTTAAGGGAAGCAAACGTTATTATAACTATTTCTTTAAAAATTCTTTAGGTTTAGGTCTGTTCTCCACACACACAGAAACTCCTTTAAATAATTAGACTAAATGCTATAATGAAAAATCAGTTTTTAATGCCTGATCGAATCTGGAGCATGTATAATATTTATCTGTAGCTTTGGTCACTTAAACCGAGTAATTGTGGAATTGATTTACAATTGGAAATGTTCAGCTATACATTACCACAGGATGTGATTGCCAAGTGCAGCCAAACATTGATTGGTTTTACAGTGGGAAATCAAAACCTTGCTGTTCACCTGCAAAAACAGCCTCCATTAAACATCAACTGAAGCTGATGTGTTTAATAATAGCAGAAATTACGTTTAAGAGTGTGTGATACCTGCACAGGACAGCCCTCATTTTCAAGCCTCTCCTGAGGGTCAAAATAAATCACTCTCCACCAGCACAGAAAATCGATCTTCTCGACCAAACTCAACTCCTGTAGACGAGACTTCTTAGCACACTTGAGAAATGTCCTGTGGTCGCTGGCCAGGTAGAGCTACACAAAGCCATATAACATCACATGATAAGACCAAACCAGACATTTCCAAAACAATCTATACGTTTATTTCGCTGGCTTACCTCTCCAGCAAAGCCTGCTGTAGTTCTCAGAGCAAAGTTTTGGTCGTATCTGACCACCTCTCCATCTGAGGCTCCATCAACACTGAATCACAGACCGCAGGCAATAAAGCAGGTCAACATATCAGTGGAAATTACATGAAAAAGTGTCTGTTTGTGTCTTTACCTTGTGATGACAAAGGCATTCCTGACGCAGGGCTCCAGGCTGTGGGCTCCTCCCACCTGTAGGGGCCCTAGCAGGTGAGGAACTGGGTTTGTCCCTGAATGTGACTCAATATTGCTGCTGTCTGCAATGATGCTGAGGACACAGGGCCCTCGTGGGTCATTCTGTCCACCTCCCGGGTTTATCAGAAGAACTGTGTCTCCAAAGTGCAAAAATCCATCCTGCGACACTGATAAATAAACCTAGCAACAAAACATCAGCCTCAGATACGGTGGATGCAAAAGCCATTGACCGGGCTTAACAGGGAACATTCTCAGAATGTTGGATAACGTTCTCTAAAGTTCTCTCAATGTTATCAAAAACGTTCCTGCAGTTAATAGACGTTAATAGAACGTTTTAACGTTATATATCATATCAAAAACGTTATTCTTAAGTGGTTGGTGGAACATTTTTAAAACGTTACATTATTAAATATAAAAAAAAAACCTATTCATAGCAAAGCAGTAACGTAATACAACGTCAAAAAATGATATAAAATCAAGTGTGTAAGGTTGAAACATTTATTTGTGATGTTATTGTCTAATGCAAACTGTATATAAGTAGATGAAACGCAGATGAGTGTTTTTCTTACAGGTTTGCTGATGTTGTGTCTCAGAAGCGCTTGTTTCTGCACGGTGAGCTCGCCTCTCTCTTTCTGAAGAATGAATTCCTTCAGAGTTTCCTGCAAACACACGCATGTCAGTTTCTTCTGTGCTGGATGAATGTAACTAAGAAGCATCACACAAACCTCTTGTAAAGTCACATCTTCCTTCCAGTTCCCCACACGCACCCGCGGGCTGTAGCTCCGAACATGAGCCATTCAACAACGTGTAAATATAAACGATAATGCAAATAACAAACTGTTATAATCGATAATGCAAATAACAAACTGTTATAATCGATAATACAAATAACAAACTGTTATAATCGATAATGCAAATAATAAACTGTTAGAAACGATGATACTACACTGTTAACGCGTCTTGCGCGTCTTTCATTGCCATGGAGACAGACTACTGCGCAACTCTACTGCGCATGCGGTATGTTGTCGTCTGTCTCCATAGTAACCGTTCTGTGGTTTTATTCTTTTATTATTATAAAGCTGCAACGGGTTAAAATGAACAAAAATGAGTTATTGAGTAAGTACATGAGAGATGAGTAA
>JAZGTK010018063.1:0-12011 GCA_036877625.1 Ambastaia sidthimunki
TGTTTGCACCACGTTTTTGTGTTTGCCCTGCAGAGGAAAATGACAAAAACTAACATTGACTTACTATATACACACACCTGAGATGCTGTCAAAGGTGAAGATTTGGTTCATCAGAGCAGTGGACAGGATGATCTCATCAAACACAGGGACACTTCCTCCCACCAGACCTGTATTCCCGCCCTGCGGACACACCGCCAGATTCCGCTCACTGCAGTACCTGTGAAAAACATCACACGCTCTGATGAAGTTCCATTCCTGCATCGGAATCCAGCTGTTCAATCCCATGATGGAACTCTGACCTGAGAATCTCAGAAACTTCTTCTGTTGTTTTGGGTCTGAGGAGAACTTCACTGTGACCTGCCACAAAGAAGTTCTTCAGAATAAATGCTGTTCCACAGACAAAGCTATCAAATGGCTTCAGGAGACACGGAATATCGTGCACAAGTCATACGGACTGTTTTCATGATGGTTTTCTGATGTTTTGGGGCTTGACACCTTTTGGTTTCCATCTACTTTCATTGTGTAAAAAAAACAGCTGGAATATTTTATTAAATATCGTCTCAAATATTGTATTAAAGAAAAATAGTCTACAGGTTTGGAACATCACATAACTATCCCTTTTAAGACACTATTCCAGTATTCCAGACAGTATTCTGTGGAATAAGACAGTATTCCACAGAATTTCATTCACCTTGCACTGACTTGAGCCAGTCTATGTTGCTGGACTTCAGCAGGTCTGGATCAGTGATGGTTCTTCCCGGCAGCAGCTCTCTAAAGAAGGCGAGGTCTTCCTGGGTGACTCTGGAGAAGGGTAACCGTGGTGGGGCGGCACCAGGATTGGCTGGGCTGTCTTCCAATCCCGTGCTGTGTGCTGAGCGATGCTGAATCAGAGGTCTGTGTGATCTCACTGCAGTGAGGACTCTGCTGTACTGTGAACATACTGACCACTTGAATGTGGACCTCAGAGGAAGTCTGAGGAACCTCTGAAAGGTGCCCATATCTACAGAAGTGAAGAAAACAAAAGCACAGATTCAAATCAGACTCGGATCAAAGACTGTACCTGAGATTTGCACTTTATTTACCAGTATAATACAGCACATTATTTTGAAACATGCATAAACTAATTTCACTAATTTTATTTCACATGATAAGGAATAAACAATGTTTTAAATTATGATCTGCACAATCTCTGATGGCAGTCACTGTCTGTGAAAACCATGCTTATGTGATTTACTGTTTTCTACATAAAATCATTCATTTTACATAATGTGAAGAACATTTTGTGGAAATATAACCTTGATATTTTTAATATTGACTAAGTTCATGCCAAAGAATGAAATCATAGTTTGAAATCAAACTTTGATGCTCCTGATCTCATAATTAGATTAAAGACTTTAGCCTGAATTTCAGGGTCACATTATACATACAAATATAACTATTTTTACTACATATTTCATAACAGTGATGGCTTACAACAATCTAATACACATTTATTCCTATTAACAGTCACATTACAGCCTAAAGTAATTTTTAGAAACTATAATTACTAAATTAACCTTATCGTTTGTACGGTAAGACACATATAACAAAGACTGTTTAGGAGACTGTTAACCAGTCTGATATATGACAAATAATGTGTTTTTATACGTGAAGCTACAAATGCAAGTTAATACATTAATACACACATCAGGTAGAGTCTAGTAGTTAACTAGTTAATTAAACACTGAAATACGATGCAAAGAAACACGGTTAACACTGACTATAAACTTTCATTAAAAACACACTGATATAAATATAGCTGGTGCTTTGTTCAATAAACCCATTAAAACTCGCTAAGCTATTGAAAATCGTGTTACACGACATACCGGGTAGAAAATCTACTCTGTCAGATGTGAAGGTATGCAGCTTGTTTCACATTATATTATAAAAATGTTTAATATTTTAACATTTCTCCTACAACACAAATATTCAGCTTAACTTCCTCTCGACCTTTGAGTTTTCTGCTGCAGGAGAAACAGCGCCGCGCAGCGGTCAGGAGTGGAAGTGGCGCTTCATTTCTGTGCTTTATTTTTAATAAACATTTGTAAATGTTTATTCTACAATAAATAAACATTTATTGTAGGTCAATAATTTGTATCTTTAAATTTCTTTATATTTGTACTAAACACACATATATATTTACTTATACTTTACTTATATAAACACTATATATACTGTAACTCAAACAAGCTGAAACAAACAACATGCATTTACCTCCATTTTCAGAAAATACCAACAAACATCAAAGCCATTTTTCTTCATTTTGAATGTTTATTGATAATTCAGACACGTTGCTTTACAATATTTAATCTCTGAAGTAGTTATATGATCAAAAATGGTAGCGAATATCAAAACAGATGGTTTCCAGAAACCGTATTTAGCTGCGAGGTGTTTATGTTGGACTGACACGATTTGTATTTTTTAATTTTACAGGCAAATGTTTCATCACAAACTCCATCACACATACGTCCAATTACTTGTTTTACCATTAGTGGCAGCTGGTCCAGTCTCAACACATATTGCAATATGCAATTCTGATTTTACACTCTGTCCTTAGTGCTTTCTTGAGAAGGTCACGTCTACTGATGCAGCTGGAGTGATCTGAGTTTAGAACATGACTTGTGCTCTGAAATGCATCTGTTTGGTGGCATTATTGCCCATCCCGACCTTCAGCATCCACTTGGACTTCATTTTTCTCACGTACTGCATGTCTTTCTGCTGCTGGCTCACAAAGCCTTTACCTGACACACAAAACACAACAGTCAAAGAGTTTGTCACATGACTTGTGTTGGATTCATCTCTGTACATCCACAGTAAGAAACAGAACTCACCAAAGTCTCCCCCCCAGCCGAGCGCTCTGTACTGTTTAAGAACCCGACCCACGGCTTTCTGGTTATGAGCCGGAACCAGCGCCCTCTGAACACCAAACCTCTGCTTATAGTACCTCATCAAAGAGCGATGGCCAATCTTAGCACCTGTAACACGGAGCAAACACACAAATGTATCTTAATTATATCCTTGTGTGTGTCAAAAGTAAAGCTGCAATCCGTAGCTTTTGCCTCTCTATCACCATCTCTTTTTGAAATAAAGTCTGAAACATAAAATTGCAGGGTACTTGAGGAATTATTTTTTAACGCAGGTGACAAGTTTAAATTCTAAACAACTGCTGTAAGAACAAACTACAAATGCTGCACCATCTACAGTACCTGGTTTTTAACTAAAGAATAAAACATTATGGACTGCAGCTTAAAAGCTCATGATATCTGATAAAGGAACAGTGAGAACATTGTAATGAAGCACCTGAGGGTAAGGTTAGCTCCAGCGTCTCATCATCAAACTCCACACTCTTTTCATCAGGCAGATCTCCATCCCTCATCTCCACATCATCTCCATCCTTAGAATCAGGATAACTGCTCCTGTAAATGTACAAAATCAATGTACAATAATTATTTCTCAAATTCATTTCAGCGGTAACATTTTCTTTCTAATCGATCTGTGACGTTTAGACCAATAAACAGAACCTCAGTGATTGGCTGCATTTTTTAACTAAACGTTTAAGGTTTAATGGACAAGTATCTCTGTACCTGAAGTCATAGAAGTCGGCAAACTCAAGCGCTGCGTCTCCGTCTGTGAGGAGTTTACAATGACTCTTGTCGGTCATGTGCGCCTGCACAGCCTCTGTAGAGTAAAACGACTTCCCTTTTTCATTACACCATAAACACACCTTACCAACACCAACCTTCTCTCCTGCAGAGAAACACACAAGAGTTTTCAACGACCAACTTATCAACAAATTGTGGACTATCCCTTTAACAAACACACATAAGCTGTTCTGCTTTCAACCCAAAGCCACTGGCTTACCCAGGTATGAAATAAGTCCCCTGAGGTCCACCAGAAACTCAACATCTGGGAGGAAGAAGCTGTGTGTTTTGGTCATGTGAGCAACGTTTCGGGACAGTGAGCGCGAGTGGTGTCCACAGAACAGACAGTCTGTCACTCGGATTGCATTAGAGCTGAGAGCTGCTCCGGATGCAGAGTCTTCCTCCATCTCCTCTTCATCATCATCACCATCATCCATGTCTTCCTCTTCATCATCATCATCAACATCAACATCCTCCCATTCTTTAAAGAACAATTTAACAAATCTTGTTGAGCACAAGCAACAAATCACACACAGATTTTGAAACTGGCAAAACACAGAACAACTTTTAAAACAAACTTCTCAACAGAGCCACTCTTAGGCTTCAGTTATCTACTCATACCTTCCTCCTCCTCCTCTTCCTCGCCCTCTTCTGCTGCAATCTTCTTGGCCTGCTGCTCAAACCACTGCAGCCGAGGGGGTTTGTCCGGCCTCTGTCTGACCTGTCGCTCTGTGGGCGTGGCTTTAGAAGGGGTGTGTCTCTGTTGCTCCTTGAGAGCTTTCTGAAGAGCTTCATTCTGTGCATCTTTATCCAGCTCCGCCCCTTTCTCCAGGTTCTTCTCGTTCATTCGCTGGACGGCCTCCTGGGCCACTGCCAGGGCTTTCCTCTCAGCCTGCTGGTGTTTGTTGGACTGGATGTGGTTGGTGTAGGCATTATCGCTGGAGAACTTCTTGTTGCAGGTGGCACAGAAGGTAGATCCGTGTGTGCTGGCCTGGCTCTGCTGTTCTGCCGTGGCCCGCTGGGCCATCACACGCTCCTGGAAGTTTTCTGCCGTGACTGGAGGCATGTCAGCCACTTTTCTCTTCAGGTTGTAGCGGTGCCAGTCTGTCTTATAATGAGCCCGCTGAACGTCGCCATCAGAGAACTGCACACGGCAACTGATGCACGTGTACGACATCACTGCAATACAAGCACAATCCAACAATCACATTAGTGCTTTTTAACCTGGAAAAATACCTTATATAACTAAAATTAATGTTAAAACTGTAAACTCATACTGTTATAATAAATGATCTCCAAAAAGTCTACGAAGCGTTCAAAATCACTGTCATCATTTAAAAAACAAACTTCAAAATTACATTTTAGTATTGTTTTCTTTTAGACGACAGTCACAACTAATATCAAATTAAACTATACATTTATCTTATAAAGAGTCATTATAAAAACTTATTGTTCCTAAAGCAACTTTTCATAACCTGCAATACCTGCTAATGTTATGGAAACTAAATGTTACCATGGCGATAATATGAAAGCTTATGACATCGGATTACGTTAAGACGATACAATCTTGTTTTCTTGTTTTGACATATAAAATAACAGAAAATTATCCCATAATACAGTCCACATGTGTTTAATCTGATTTATCTTAAACTTTAACAGCTGCATGTAACATGACAGTGTTATCACACCACAGATATGAAACATAACGTCATAACATGAATAACATTACAGCGAATGAACTGTATGAACTCATTTCTGTAAATGTAATAGTATGTTCGTACCTGTTTGTAATGATTTTCCGCAGTTAAAACGATGCTAACAGCTCCACTGTGTCACTGACAACACGCGGATGAGAAATGACCTTTGACCCGCAGCACGTCACGAGCGCGTGTTCACAGCGCCACCCGGCGGTCTGGAGGAGCAGCGCGACCCTCTCCAAAAGTGCATATTTAATTTATAAAAATAAAAATAGAAATAGTACAATGACCCAAACAGTGTGCATGAGATCTGAATTTAACAGCGGTTAACATTAAAGTGCAGCCAAACAAACAAGTTTCCTGTTTTATTTGGGAATATCACCAGATTTACATAACAGTTTATTTTCCCAGAGATCAAACGCTGATCAATTGTTTACCTGTTTAGTCGCAGTGGATAAATAAAAACGTCTGACAGATGCTTAAATGTAAATATTTTATTGGGGTTTATAACATTAAAATTCCTTAAATTGTGCTTTTGTTGACCAGCAACAAAATCACTGTGTTTTTCCTTTCTGAAATACAGGCCGATAAACAAATGCAGTTTGTCTCCCATGTGCAACCCTGTTATTTTTTATAAAAATCACATTTTTGCACATCTTCAAACATTTATAAGTATCAGCTGAAAAACACGTTTAGTTTGCACAAAACATGATTTGAAAAATAAATACTAAAATTGATAGGTTGGGCCTACATGGAAAACGACATAATAAATTCATTAAATCATATAATTCTTGAAAATAAGTGAATTTCACTGATATTATTAAGTCAAGTAAATCCAATAAGTCAAAGACATGATCATTATATAAACAATATTATTTAATTAATACTGACCCATGATCCATTTATGTATCTAAATACACAAATATATTGCTAAACACATTTATACATTCTCTGTGCTTGAAATAATGTTCTGTTAAGTTACATTCCTACACGTCTCATACTGGTAGACCTGCTAAATAAAAACAAACATGGCTACATATAATCAGTACTACACGATTTCTCTCTTTCATTGTGAGAATGATGTACAGACGGGGCTGGTTTTTACACAGCTGTGATGTTACCGCCTTGGAGATTAAACACCATTAATGCTGTTTGTAAGACTGTATGCTAGCACTGCTCAACTGAAATTAATTGCAGCCCAAGGGTCACTGTTTAAGCACAATAAGCTCACACTTCCCTAGAAGTGAAGGAGAGGCGATTCTTCACTGCATGTTCTCTCTAGCTTCCAGCATCTCCATTTGCCACACAAGAGGTGCAACTTCCTGTCAGAAGACTGACGTTTGTTTTACACGCAGTTCTCTGCAGAAAATCACGCAAACAGGGTTTGTGACACTATTTATTATTATTTACTTAATTTGCTCATTTAAAGAGGTCAATCTACTGTGTACATCTGTATATGCAAACATAAACCATTCATGTGTGTTAGCATATTAATCTGATCAGACACTTACATGTCTATTCAGTATTTAGCATTTGTTTGGGTGACCTTAATCTTTCTTTATGTAATCAAAGGACCTTTAACATATAGAACTCTTAAAGGTACACTAGCAAAACTCTTTAACTCAAACGGTTTAGTTAAAAACACAAAATACCAAGAAACAGATTAATTTTTGTAAAGAAACAGCTTGTTGCTTTCCCGTTTAGGAGACAATCAGAAAGAGGCCGTGTAAACTTTAAAAAGCTTAATAAGTTTAGAACATATTCTTCTAATATAGCAGGCAGAATAATATTCTAATATTTGTTGCATGAAAGCAAGTGAGGTGGACGGTATAAAAGAAACACACACATTTAAAAAAGATATTTTAATAAATTAAGAGCTGGGACTGCAGGAACTCTTGGTAAAAGGGGTTATGTTATTTTATTAGTCTTAAATTTGTATCTACAACAAAGGGACAAGCAAACCATAAGTAACAACTTCATGAAAAATAAAACGGAAAGAAAAAACAATTATTGATGCACTTTTTTCATCTTTTTTAATAAGCAACTTTTAAATCTAAACAAAACTTTACAATGCAAAGGAAGATACAAAGAACATCTTAATTTACTACACAAGACAGAAAGAGTCCCTAAGACAAGAATTCAAACTACCCTAAACATGAAATACAAAGCAAACCCAGAAGACAGACTGCTTTTTGTTCAATACTGCTTTTTGTTTGCCAGACAAAGCAATGAACGTTGGAGATTTTTTCTTTCGCACATTTTAACCCCCTTTGAATCTCATCTCCTCGCTAACGGTACAGAATCGTACAGCGTCACAACAGAATTACAGAGATGGCCGACAATGCGAGTGGTTTACATACAGAGAACTAGCCAAGGAGAGACGGCAAGATCTCGAGATAACAGGAAGAACAGTTTCCTGCATTTAATCATCTTTTTTAAACCTTTTTTGTTTGATTTTTACTTTAAATCGATAAAAATGCTTCACAGTAAAGATTGCAATGTGTGGTCGCTTTCGTACGTAAAGAGACGACTTCCTGTATTCGTGAATAACCATATAAGCCTTGTGTTAAAGGTGGGCTTCTGTTTGGAAAGTGCAAAGTGAGGACACATCAGAGAGAACAGATGCATTATGGGACTTTTGCCCTCCGCCTGTGTGTGGTCTGCGAGAAGAGAAGCGTCGTTACGCAAACGTATTCACAACCAGTTCAAACATCTGATCTGACTTTCCTGTCCTCCCAAACATGAGCTCTCCAAGTTGTTTACTAAGTAAAGGTTGACAAAATCTTTACATTTGCATGATTATTTAGTACATCTGTACAGTTAAAAGTCAGGACAGAGAAGAGTGACTCTTTAACTAGAAAGATGAGTTATTTTTTACATTGTTTTCCCCTAAGATCTGTATTCATTGGTTGTGACTGAAATATCAAAACATGTCAATGATATCAAAATGCATTTTACAGTATTTACAACAAACGAAGTATTAAAATAAGATAGACGCTGTATAAATGTGTGTTTGCCTGTGTACATTGTGTGGGGACATCCTGAAACCTTGTATGTTGGAAAGAAAACACGTGTATAATCTGGAGAAGAATTGTAATATTTAGCTCTGATATTATCCTGTCCCCTCTATCCCATAATAACCATTTCACACAGATTTCCAAAAAACACATTTTGTTTAAAATACACAACAAATAGCAAACAACATAGACGAGGAAAACAAAACCATGACATCTTAAACAAAACTGCCTGTTTATATTATCAAATAATGTCAGAGCACTAACGAATTACAGTCATGCTATACAGCACATATAGATCAGATATCATATAAAGATCATATATCCCTCGTTCAGAAGTCTCAGAAGGTCATAAGCTGAGAGGAGGGCCGGCGAACATTAGATAGAGGATGTGGCTGAAACCACCGACATTTAGAGGGGTCAGTTTCACAATGGTCCATTTAAAGCTGCAGGGTGTTATTTGAGAAACGCAAACAGAACTGCGATGCTAAAAACTGTTTTTAAATAAAGTTTCAAGTCTCTCCCATTTGGCCGACACATCGGTTAGCCGATGTGACAGACTGCAATTCTGTTTGGATCTGCAGAAATGACACACTGCACACACAATTAAAGGCAGACACAAACACGTATGATGACATCAGTGTATATTTGGAAGTAACTTCCCTATAACTTTACATCTAATCAGGTATTTATAAGATGGAACACAGATGATAAACACAATAAACAAAATGTGTTTCAGGAGTCTAAACTTATCCCGCGGGAGCAGATTTCCAATGACAAGCACTCGGCGAAGGGGACCTTCATCAGTACTGATGTGTCATGTGACTACTGGGGTGTGTTCCTAATGACACCCTGTACAGTTTCATGCTGAAGGAAAACATGGGTCAGCAGTAAAGCTAAGAGAAAACAGGGAGAGATCTATGCAAATCTTGAGGAGGTATCTTAGACTGGCATATTTACATGTGTACAATATGTCCAGAGGAGTGGCATGCAAACATATGCAAGACCAATCACTGAATGAATAAATGAATAAATAAGTTTAAGGGATTTTCACACTCTGCTTAATCCTGGGACATCTTTGAACCCTGTCTTTAACCCTCTGTAAATTCAAAATTGGAATTTCAAACACAAACTTGAGCTGGTGGACATCTGTGTTTGCATGTTTAAGGTGTCTTAAAACAGCCAGCATGGACGAATGCCATTTTGGAACATGGACAAGCAGTTATTAAAACTGGCTGCAAGCTATACGAGACAAAGCTACTGACCTTGTTAATATGGAAAATAAGAACCCACCGCTTAAAAATGTACAGTGTAAAATCTAAACCTGAATACCCAGGACTAAGTTTAAACCTGGGGTAAAGTGTGAACAGGAAACAAGAAAACCCAGGATTATGTTAACCCAGGGTTAAGCATTTCAAGTGTGAAAAGCCCTACTGTGTGACCTGAAGTGATGTATAAGCAGTTGTCACTTGTCTTGGTGTTTAGCAGTAATTAGATCTGTTTCTGTATGTTAACACCCCTTAAAAGTAGTTAAGAGGTTAACTTTGGGATAACTCCACTACCTCTGTATAGTCTGAGTCTTACAGTCCGGTGTATTCTAGAACGCAGCAGTAAGTCTGAAAACTGTGGGAGATAAAATTTCACAGCAAACACAAAACGAAACACAGACTTACTGCGAGTCATGACACTGTTATTGTGCATTATGAGCGTGTGCTTTTCCTGTCCGCTTTATGATTTACATACAATGTGCCCCTCTCAAAAAAAGATTAAAACCTAATCAATAACCATCATTACAATATTAATAAAAATAAAATCAACAATTGATAATAATAATACAATACATACACAGAATAATGAAAACTTCCATTTCCGAACCCATCGCCGTGAGTTTCCTTTTGCATTTAAAATGTACACAATAAAATGGAGGAAAAGATATTGGGTGCAGATATTTTTTATCGTAAAAACTACTGCATCCATTAAAGGTAAAAAAAAAGGAAAAAGAAGTAGAGTGAGTTCATAAAGATGAGCAGCCTGGTGGATCAAACACCTGCCTTCCTGCGTGAGTTCAGCCCTACAAGTGTCCTGAGCCAGACAGGAAGTCTGGGAGGCAGGAAGTGTCACTCAACAAGCTCTTCCTGTGGCTCTGGGGCTGTTTCCTGTTGCCGGTGGCCATTTTGCACGAGCTGGGATGGGCCACCTTCATGTGAGTCCTGTGCTCATGGGGCATCCCAGAAGGCTGTGCGGCAAAACCGGAGTTCCGTGGGTGGAGGGTGGGACCAGGGTTGATACATGTGAAGGGGGCGGGGTTAAAAAGGAACCGGGATCAAAGGGGTTTGAAAACGAAACAAAAAAGAAAACCCCGAATAAAAAATAAAAACAAGAAGAAATCACACACTCATCGTCATGTTGGGTGAATACTGGAAAGAGAAAAAGGGGAAGAGGGCGAGATACAGCGGAGTGAGATCATGAGAAACTACACGCAGTGCAAATACAAGATGGTATTATGTCATCACTGTCCCAAAATACAGCAAGAATATGCATGATTTTGTGTTGACAAAGCAGTAACCAAGGGACAGAAATCAAAAAGCCTAAAGCAGCGTTTTTCAGCTCCGGTCCTGATAGGTTACCAGCCCTGCAGAGTTTAGTTCCAACCCTAATTAAACACACCGGCCTGTAATGTTCAAAACCTTGCTTAGCTTTCTTCACATGCATTTGATTAGGGTTGAAGCTGAACTCTGCAGCACAGAGATGAACAGCCCTGTCTACAGTATCTGTCCAGGAAACTGCTGGTCCTTTGCAACAAAAGCCATTTCCAGCACTCACTCTTGGTCTTAATTTTCCACTAACACTTTCTTTACGAATCCAATTAGTTTCTCTGGCAAAAAATGGTCTGAATTTGTGATAGACTTTAGGATTTTGGTGAGCTAAAAGTCATATGACTAGTGGGCGGGGCCATTGAGTGCCTGCTGGGCGGAGCTGTATGATTGGCAGGTGAGGGGAGTGGCAGGACTTTGGGATTGAGTCAGACTGTACTTACACTTTCACTTTGGAATGGGTTGAGGAAGTTGCCTCCCATTTCTCCATCATCTCTCGGTGTTCCCGGAGGGTTGTTCATGCCTGCCATGTTGTTAGGAGAGTTCTGCAGTGAAAGAGAGACAAAGTCAATTGAGGGTGTGATGTCACTTCCTGAGATGTGACAACAAAGGAAAAAGGGCTAGTAAACAAACTAAAATCTTACCTTTGGCAACCCGTCCATGTCACCAGAACCTGTGGAAGTAACAGATTAAATGTATTTCTAAATATGAATTCATTTTTATTTAACTATATTTCCCTTAAATCCCAGCCTTCGGTGAATCGTGCAGTATTAACGCTCACCTAAAGATCCATTCATATGATGAGGCTCCATTCCACCCATGCCACCCATCGGACCATCTGGACCGGGACCCATCGGGAACTGAGACACACACACACACAAGAAACAGTTACAACCAACCCAACACTCTCTCTCTCAGTACCATTACAAGAACATGGTGTTCCTGCAGTTGAACATGGTACATGCCTGGTTTGCTAGTTTTATTAGCCAAGCTTTCACTTTAAAAAACACAAAAGTACATCTATAT
>JAZGTK010018064.1:0-12011 GCA_036877625.1 Ambastaia sidthimunki
AAATACAATTTATAGAAACAAACGGGGTAAAATACACAACTATTAAAATAAATGTCTGTGCTAGCAGAAGCTGTAATTAATTAAGTGTATACATTTAGAATACCAAATAACAGATGTAAAAAAACAAACTTGTGCTAAAAACACAATTCAACCTCAGTTTAAAAATCTAAAACTTCATGTTTCGTCATGTAATTCCTCAGCTAGCAGGGAACGTTCTCTCAAAGTTATCAACAACGTTCTTGCAGTAGCGTTACTAGAACGTTCTAACGTTACATTTCGTACATAGCAAAAACATTATTTTTGAAATTACGATAAATCTTATTTTGATGACATTTCTTGTTTGTACAGTTCAAATCGTCCTAATTTACAGCTTTAAAATAGTTTTTGGAAACCGACATACAAAAGCCCTGCCACGAAAAACAGCATTTTGATTAAAATATAAGATACAAATATTACAGTTTTGAGTTATAATAAGTCATACCTATGTTACTGACATCCAACCCTTGTGACAACTTCCATTGCGACAAACAGCACCGATGTCTTTAAAATGTTATTTATAAATGCCGTTAACGTCTATATTATGGGTTATATGAAAACATTTCCTTCATAGAGCTCTATTAAATGTCAACGTTATATATTATATAAGCTATATCACATATATTATCAGTTATTGATGTCAGTTAGCATTAGCGTGTGCAAAGGTATCATGACGTTACTAAACAAAACGGAAGACATGAACAGCCATCTCATCAGTAGAACCAAGATACAGTAAAGCATTAAGAAATAAAAATATGAATATTTACCAGTAGGTTTTTTCGTAGTAACCGCTTCAATCTCATTTGTGGGCGCAGCCATCTTTTTCCAAACAACTACACGTGGAGTGAAAAGACATTACCAATCAAACACAGATGTAAGTCAAATATCGATATCATCGATATAACGGTATTGGACGTAAGTATCCTTTATCTTTGAGAGTTACGCACTAAAAACAACTATCTTCTTTCTTCAATCAATTAATAATAATAATAATAATAATAAAGAAGAAGGAGGAGGGGGATAAAGAGTAGAATAATAACAACAACAACAATAAATATAAAACAATAGTAAATGCAATAAAGTATTTTGTACTTTTATTTTGTACATTTCCCTATTTAAATTAAGCTATGCACAGGCCCACATTTCCCACACATTTCATTGACTAAATAAAATGTCACTTTGCACTGTTTAACAAAGTCAAGCTTTCTCAACATAAACCAGAGAAGTGCTTAAGTGTTATTGTCATCCTCGCAGTCTGCAGTCTCCTCATTAATCAATTTTATAAAGAGTCTTTTATGACTCCTCAACTCCATCTGTGCTCCCTGCCTGGTGTCTCTCTGTGAATGGTGAGAGAAGCGCTAGCTTGACTCACCAGTTTCCTTCACAGTGAATGAATCAGGGAAAGAAAGCGCTTCTGTGTCTATATAGCAAACTGCACACTGTGGAAAAACAGGAAAAATTGTACTGTGTGATAAATAAATATAATTAACACCCCATTAATGATCCTTATGATCTTGATTTCAAATTGTTAGTATTTATTAATTTATTAGTTTATTTTAAAGAATAAACAAACGCAATTATGCCACAGAAAAGATCTACATCCTTATTTAGTTTATGTATCCAAAAAGGCTTTTTGATAATGTTTTGTTATACATTTCCTGCAATAACTGAATTTGAGTTTATTGTAAGTGTAGATCATGAACTGGTTTATAATGTCTAGGTATATCTAGTTAGTATTCTGTTCACTCAAACCCAGTTCTGCACTCATCTCTTCATTCTGTCAGTTTATAAAACATATATTACAGAAAACATATATATCACAAAAAACAACATAAGTTTATCTGATACCATATCTTACTATAGTATCAAATGTTAGATACTATATCGCAAGGAAAGAGTTTTCCTTGCAATGCATTCACACAAATAATTTAACCATTTAACCCTACAGTGGGTGACTTAAACCCTAAATCCAACTAGGGTTGCTCCAAACTTGTGATTTAGTTTAATTATTCGTAATCTGTTTAAAGTTAATTCGGCAATGTAATGTTAAACGTTTTCATTTTATACTGGCACACGTTAGTATGTCTAATTTAACAACAAGGTTGTTTTCAAGGTCTGTACTGTAGCATATTTTCCTATTCAAGACAGTAAAACGAGACGGAGAGAGAGAGACATTAGGAGAGTGAGTGCGTGAGTGAGAGAGGGAGAGAGAGAATTAATCGTGCGAAACACACCAAGAATATATCCAACAACATAGTAATGTCAGATTATTTTGGGGGGAGAGAGAGAAAGAGAGAGAGAACAATATCCTAAAAGTGTATTGAGAGACACATCAGTATCACGGGCGAGCGCGTTTCTCAGCAGGAGCGCATCAGCTGTCCATCCGCTGGAGCAGAGAAACATCTTCCCCACTTTCCTCTCGACTCCTCAACCAGCCACACATTGCGCTCGATATGTGAGGGTGTACCGCCAATAAAAGCGATTTCTCCATCTCCTGATATCCAAAATACCCGGACAAAATGCTTTTGCGGTGGATTGTTAAAGACTCTGTATGAAGGCAGCGGGACACCTCCCTATAGTTGGAGAGAAGAGTTCCTGCGCCTCGGAACGAGGACTATCTGCTGAATTTATCCCAGATCTCTGTTTCAGAGGAATAACCGAATTCAAACGGGTTAACATAAGACAACAACCGCGTTTGGAGCATTGTGGATAAAAAACTATGAAACTGCGCGTTGCGTAAAGCCGATGGGTAGCTGAGACCGCCAGGTGCCTCTGTTTAATTCAGCGGATAGCCGGACTGGATAGCGCCAATTAATACCGCAGAATGTGTTTTTGACTGAACTGCGATCAGATATTTGCTTGGGACCACATTGGATGAAAAGAGCATTGCAATAAATTGTCCGTATTGAAATTCAGCAAGAAGTCTCCTGTAAGCTGTAGGAGTTCTCCACGACGCAGCTGGCTGCTCCATACATTCATATATTCTGATTAAATCAGACAACATTTGATAGATTGCCTGGCATCTTATTGACAGTGTGAAGTCACGGTCCGGCTGGAATACAAGAATAAATGAACCTGAGTGGACAGAAAGAGATTTAACAATATCCAACATGTTCAAACGGGGTAAGTGGCACTTACAACTTTTGTTCTCGCTGTTTTAAAAATAAAGAGGACTTTGGATTTTAATATAAAGATTTTCCATAGATTTTAGGAGAATCGTGTCGATATACTCCATCCCGCTGGATGGAAATTTATTTATTTATTTTCCTGTTTATTTTGTATTCCAGCTGTTTTAGACGGAATATGCAATAAGGAGCTTTTATTAAAATTAAAGGTGCTTGTTGCCCTATTTAAGATTTTGAAAAGTTTAGGTAAAGGGCTATAAAGTTCTCACAGCTCGTCTATGAACATTTCTCCAGGATCATGCGTGTCTACCTCTGGGTTAGCTCGGCATAAAGCAGCCGTGTTTAAAATATTCATCATATCACGAAATATTTTCTTAAGATGCTGGCGGAGGCTGCCGCACTGCAGTTTATCGTCCGTTTTTCATTGGGAAGCATCGTGCTTGTCTTCTTGCATTCAACATATTTTTCTCTCGGTGGGTTCAGCGGGTTTACACAGTCTGACACAATTTTGAACGGGGAAGGTTTATATTCACATTATAAAATTTGGGTCCATGAAATAAGAACTGATATCGAAGCTGTCAGTGTGGGAAAGGTGAATAAACAGACTTCTGAGCTAGTTTTTACTAGATAAAACAACGTGGTTAAACAAGTCGTAATCTTACTGTCCAGTTTTTACGACGTGCGTCAAAAACCCTCGTCTGCTTCACTTTTGATCGCCTCAAACCTTATACAAATATTATTTTATTAGGAAAGCTTTGATTTATCTGACTGCTATAATTGTGTAGTGAAGCCTTTTCAGTCTGTCTGGAAAAGCAAATTTCCTCGGAGGAGGCCCAAAGCTTAACGCAGAGACGATTGTTATTTCAATAGACTTCGCGTAGGAACAAAACCCACATATCAAGCGTTTCAACAGCGCACTAAAGACCCCTTATGAACGCCTATGAGAAGCCTGTGGTGCATTCAACGTTTGGCTTTGATAATCTCAAAACCAAGTTTGAACTAATTTTCATGTCCCACAAGCGTGTTTTGGAGACATTTGGGACACACACACACACACACACACACACACACACACACACACACACACACTATTCTGTTTTGATTATATCATATTCCTAGTAAAATGAGACCTGTGAATTAGCATCAACAAAATGGATACCAACAGCCATCAACAGCAGTACAAGTCATGAGGCCAATCGAATCTGACCTGCTGTTCAGTGCTTGGTTGCTAAGGTTGGCATAATTTCATGGCAGTCTGTTGCAGCCAAGCTTGCCAGCCACTGTGTTATGTGCATTGTGTTTACTAGTTAAAATACTAGTGTCAACAGAGACCTGTTTGCATTCTTTATGAGCATCTTTATATGTACACGTACAATTCAGCAGATGCGAGTCAGTCAGATTTGCAAAGACGTGTGAGAGGCTAAAGGGTCCATTTCATGTAATTTCTTCCAAAATTCCCTCAAATTCCCTCACTTAAATAAACACACAAACCTTTTTGACTCCTTTTATGTAATACGACCACTTTTCTCTTTTTGCTCCAGTTTGCACTTCACATTTGCTGACATGTATTTAAACTGAAACAGGTATATATGATGGTACATGAGATATTCAGATTTTGGATTCTTATCTGAAGGCAGCGCTTCAGTCTATAATTGGTTTGTTGTGCTGAGTTGTCAGTATAGAGGACAACCTCATTTTGAAATTCAGCCTTGAAAACACAACAAAGCTCTCTTTGTCAGGTCCACAAATCCAGCCTGATCTACATCCGGTGACAAATATATTCTGCGCTCAAATAAATCTGGTTCATTTGAAATTGTGATAACTTTATTTCTCACATATTTTACCAAAGACGAGCAAAAAGTCTGACAGCACATAACCAAGCCCCGAAAACAAGACAAGAAGATGCAAAACTTCCAGATTTAAATAGCTCTGTGTGGATTAGTTGTGATTATGCAGCTGTGCATGGAGAAGCTCGGCATTCCGTGATGCTAGACAGCCAGATATTGGCGGACGAATGGGAGATGGGAGAGGCAGTTGGTAAGGAAAACATGGAACACCTGTGTCCTGACACCAGCCTCTTTCACATCTGCTCATGTTCCTCATATCTGAGACCTTCACACATCACTACAGCCTGCAGCTCAGAAAACTGAAACACCCTACACCTGCTCAGTACTGGTCTTTATGAAGAATTGTTACAAAATTAATGCACACAAGCTATTCCCAGCAATTATATTAAATGTGAATTGTACTGTATAATTTCAGTTTCACTTGCAGCGCCAAATAGAAATAGAAAGATAATCATTTCCAGATAGGTTTTTCCAAACACTCCTATATGAGAGACAGCCCCTGTCTCAAACTCACTCTGTTGGTTGAGGCAGAATGTGATGTTGGATGGCTTAAACAACCAGTGACCCACTGTGCTTAAATAAAGCCAATCAATTGGCTTATACAATTCAACTTCAACACGTTTAACACAATCAGAGCTAAGAATCAAGAATCATTCTGTCATGCCGTTTCTTTCACAACAACATCATCAGAATGACATCAAACGGTTTTCTTTGCTTTATTGCATTATTCTGTGATTTTAGGCAGGTTGAACTGAAGTGATCTTAAGTTTTTTAAGATCGTTGTAAAGCTCTCAGTGTGTGTCCAAATATACACAATAATCAAAACTGACTAGCGAATTTGACAAAGTTATGATGTTTATCGTTACATATTAGATACGAGTTGAATAAAGCTGACTAGAAGAAGCTTTAAAAAAAAAAGGAAAAGCCAACAAACTAATTTGCCTTTTTTATATTCAAACTTGGTATAATTTAGCCGGCTCATGTAGTAATAGACAGAGTGTTGCTTCTGATTACATTGCTGGACATTAATTACCACACAGATATGGAACATATCTCAGACCTCTCTGCATGCCAAGCAGCTCATTTCCTGAAGGACACGCTGCGAATAAAAAAGGATGAACTAGGAGGCCAGCGAAGGCCGTCGCCCGCCGTCTCACCCAGTCCCATGGAACATCAATTCTTATCATTCCAGCTTTGGGTAATTATAAGTAATTAGCAGCACAGGAAGCAGTATTTTAATGAGTCTCATTCTCTACCTATGGCCTCATCTCCGAGTATCCAGTGGCCAGTTCACACCGGGCACAGGACGCATTTGGTCTGGACAAGGATGGATGTTTTATTCACATTTAATCTCCTCTCCCTTCTTCTTCTTAGAGAAAAGAATCTAGGGTTTTGTTTTTTTCACTGTATTCCACTGGTGTTAGACTTATTAGGTACCAGCTAACAACTTCAGGTTATAAGAATGGTTTCCTGACGTTTCCTAAGTGTAAAAAATATTAAAATTATTATTATTTTAAACACTCTAAGAACATTTAATTAACGTTATAAGAACGCTATTTAAAAATTTTTGATACTGTGAAGTAAATAACCATTATAAACCATTCCACTAACTACTTAAGGGTAACATTTTTGATATATGATAAATAACGTTAATAAAAGTTCTACTAACAAAACTGCAAGAACGTTTTCTGATAGCTTTGAGAGAACTTTCATAGAACGTTCTCTGTTAGCTTAAGACAGAACTGCATGAGTTTGAAATCTGTTCGTTTCATAAACAGTCTGAATGCTTGTGACTGACATTTTGCCTGAAAACAACATTCTCATTAACTTATAATTCATACTCAAACTGTAATTAAATACACATTTCATGCTTCCTATGTGTCCAGAAGGGAGAACATCTCTGGTGTAGCATGGGGCATCTCCGAGTGCCCTTTACCAACACCTGAAACCTCAGCACAAATATTTTCCCTCCCTTTGGAGTGGAAATGAGATGCTGGCTTGGTCATTAGTGTATGGTAATGAGGTAAAAAAAGACAAACAACCCTAAGCCCTGTTGGTTTTGTTAATATTAATAATTAATGTCTGATTAAGTGGCTAATTGCATCGGAAAGGTCAATGTCAGCGCAAAGTCCGTTGATGTCGGCAGATGAGTCGAGTAGAAAGCGGATGACAGAGCGACGGCGTTGACAGTCGTCCCAGGCGTTCTAACGCTCCGCTGGCAGACCTGCCCAAGAGATGCTTTCATTCCCGTGATGCCGTGACCAGTAAGTGCTGAGACAGGAGTGCTGTGCTCCCTGCAGGCTTTGGCTGGCATCTGTCACTTTGCACTACTAACACACGACATGTGGATGGCACTGACTGAGGAACTGAAAAATCGGTCGGGAGACACTTATGTCCCAGAGAGAGAAAGAGAGAGAGAGAAAGAACGAGAGAGAGACAGTAGGAGACAGAGAACGAGAGAGACGAATTGGAGCAGCCATGCAAAAATGATGGTACACTGAGTACATCAATGCAAAAGATACACATATTTTGGAACACACACACACACACACCTACTCACACACGCACACACACACTTACACTTCTTAGTCATGCTCTCTGTTGTAAATGTGACCTTCAGAATCACTTTCTTCCGATCCATAAAACCAGTTTTATGTTCCTGCTGTGCAAACAGTATCAGTAAAGGGTCCGGTCTGGGTTATTGAAATCCTTGCCTTCCATGGACGTCTCTATTGCTGGTCTGTGTAATTATAAAACTCTCAGCATGGAGCTTATAATAGCCAAGAACTGTGATCTGACCGTAATCTTGTACAGTCATTTCATGCTCTCCCCTTTTCTCTCTGCTGGCCCCCCTCCTCTCATGGGTCTCTGTTTCTATCAGCACTTGCTTCTGTGATCTTAAAAATGTAAAAACAGGAGATGTGATGAGATAGTCAGTATCTTTCTGTTGAGACCTGCTCAGTGCTTCTACATCAGTCAGGTGGATCACAGGTGGCTTGGTTCTCTCTTGTATCGACAATGCTGGTTATTATTAAAGCAGTAAATCATAAGAGAGTTGTGCACTATGGTGATTTTACCACTGTTAAACGGTATTCTTAGGCACACTGCAAAGCGAAGGGTTTAAAACCCCCTTACCGACCATATAGTCATTGTAATGCACAGGTTTGAGTGGCTTATTGCTTTTTATATTCAGCTTTTATATGCTGCAGTATAATAAAAAAAAGTCAATGCTTCATAAACAGAAAATGTATTATTAATAACATGTCAGAATATCAATTCTTCAAGTAATTCTTTAAAAAAGATTTTTTTTAAACCAGCCTAACCTGGTTGGCAGGTTTTAGCTGGTCTCTCAGTCTGGTTTTAGCTGGTTAAGACGGTTTAGCAGGCTAGCTTTAGTGGGTTTTGGCTGTCAGCTTGTAAAGTTGGTCTTAGCTGGTCAGGTGGGAAAACCAGCTGATCTACCAGCTAATACCCGTTTGACTAGTTGGAAGACCAGCTTGACCAGCCTTACCAGACTGGGAGGCCCAGCCTAAACCAGCTATTTCCATCTTAAACCAGCAAAGACCAGCCAACCAGCTTAGGTTGATTTTAGGTGTTTTTATAGCAGGGATGTAGTTCATCATACTGTAACTCTGGGCTGTTGTGGTTGCCAAGCAACGTAACAACAGCATTTCCATAGAATGTGCTGGCATAGAAGCCTGTTTATAGTCATTTTACAATGACCAGCAAGTCCATACAGAATTGAGTTGGATCTGTTTTTAAATGCAAAATAAATGTCCCAACTGGAAGCGAGAGAGGGGTCGTGTATCATTCTGATGAGGTTTATATTGCAATAATGACTGACTGCACATTTCCTGCTAATTACATATATTATATTATTGCTGAATATATAAATGGACATGAAATATTGATTTGGCTTGAAATTATTTGATTATGTGAAAGTAACCACGGTGATATGACTTATAAAACTAGTAAAAGTGCAGAAGATTGGTTGCTAAGAACGCAGGCCAATTGTACAGTTTAGTGGTCATTATACCAAAATATTACCTCAGATGGTCCAATCAGAATCAAGTATTTGAGTGAGGCAGTATTAAAGTACTGAATGCATTAAATGGCTGACACAGAACTAACTTCTCACTCCACTTCTCACTCTCAGTCGACTCCAGTATTAATATGAAGGCTGATTACATGCTTGTAATATATACTTTCCTCCATGTCCACGTAAAAAAGTATGCATGTGTTTCCTTGAAGTGGCTTTTTGTTCTCAGAAAAATACAGATGAAAAATAAAAATAAAGCGTGTGTTGGAACATGGATGGCTTGGTGTTGCTGTGTCTTTCATTAACAAGTAATGGCAGCTGACAGAGATATAAAGATAGAGATGGAGGATGAAACAGATGCGAGATATGAGGAACCAAACACACAGACTGATACAATAGACAGACCCTGAAAACTGGTCAAGGTCTAAATGTAAAATAAATGTGTGGTTTCGGTGAATATAGAAAACATTCAACAGAACTGTTTGCTGTTGATACAGTGTGTTTTAGGGGTCACGAACGTGGGTGAAGAAGCCATTATAATTGTCATTCTGCACGACCATAATTTGTGTATGTATTTTAAATGTACAGTAAACTTTTGTGGTCGTATTGTATAGATGAACTCTTGCACACAGAACTCCATCTCCTGCATTTGTGTGGTCATTATACTCCCGCTAAAGGGTTAATTACTTCTGTGACATCACATACACATGAATTCAGGGGCTATAAAGTTGCCAAGCAAAACCAATCTGCTGTTTTTTTGCCTTGAACTTTAGGGGGAAAATCTGAAAAGAAGTAACACATGTAGTCATTGAGTGTATTGAGCAAATGTGTGTGTTTCTGTGTGTAAAGGGCACAGAGATTTCCAGGGGGTCCGGCTTTGAGTGACAATATTTGCTAAACCCAGTATGCAGTTTGGGTGATTTAATCTATGGCTTATTTGGACAGGAAATAGTTGAACATTTAATGACCTGCCCAAATGTCAAAACGATAACATGTGAGGCACAAGGCAGCACAAGGTACCGAAACCAAATGTGACAATCATGAGTAAATGTTTACAGCGGTATTTAAGCGGTTTTGCTGCCTGTTATACAGTGGAAACTTGTAATGAGACCCTGGAAAAAATGAATTGGAATATATTAATTGAAATGTCATATATATATAGAGTTTTCTTTTTTTTGCTCTTTCATAATGCAGTAAATTTAATAGGCCTCAGATACATTTTACTTAAGTATCAATTTTGTCTCAAATACATCTTCTAAAATTCCTTACAAACCAACTGTTGGCATACAAATTGTATCTTAGTCCAAATTGAGACATTGTTCTCCTCTCAAACTATATAGGAGATGTGAGATTACTGGGATAAAAATATGAAAAGTAGGAGACTTTATCTGTTTTCCTATTTAACCACATTGCTGTCTTTATTTAAAAAACATATTTTATATTATCCTTCTTGCATAAGACTGACCACTTGTATGGATTTATTAGCTGTAAGTTATTCTGTTTCCAGGACCACCATTTGCTAGACACACCACTATAGAGTTACAGAGTTTCATGGAGGAATTGCTGATCTTTAAATTGTCTTCAGTCATCCAATGAAGATCCTACAGGGAAGAGAAGATCCTGTGACACAGAGGAATTGGCTCCTATGTGGTGCGTTTACGATGTCCCCATCACTCACTCATTCTCTCTTTCCCTAGAGAGGAGAGCAAGATGTGAAGATGCCAAGCTTTAACAGAGATTCCTTCTCTGGCCACATTCCAGAAGCCTCAATCCAAACTCAGAGAGGATGGGAAAGAGGGAGAGATTAATTTAATGTATGGTATAGTTCCATGCTGGTGGGCAGCTGCTGTATCCTCCTTAACAAATTAAAGTGTTGACACAAACGAGTAACAACTTTCTAATCGTTAGGGATTTCACTTCACTGTAAGTATGTATCTCTGTCCAATCTGAGACATTGTTCTTAAAATCTCAGATTGAACTGAGACATTGATGACTGAAGACAATTTAAAGATTTCCTCCACGAAATTCTAGCCATTACTGTAGCAAAAAACATTACTGTAGCAATGCCCTAGTAATCTCTAGCACTGCATAGCAACACCCTGGCAACCAGTGCTGTACCCTAGTTTTATTGTGACAGCGAGGTGTGCATAAGCAAACACCAGTCTAGGTCTAACAAAATCTAGTTTTAGAATTAATCCACAGGCTAGCTGCTGTTTGGTATGTGTCACATTGTGAGTCTCATCCTGTTTAATACAATAAAAAACAAGCAAAAGATCCAGAAGTGAAGCTTTTATTTACTTCAATAACATAAAAGACTTCTCTGTTTATTTTAGTGCAAGTGTGATTAAAGCTTTCAGTGTCAACACAACCTCTGGGAGAACTAATGCTTTCGCATATTCGCCCTTGTCTCTTGTAGCACGGCCATGTCAGCAGAGCAAACAAACCCTTTGTGCCAAGCAGCTCATTTACACTTCCATATTCCTCTATTAACATAGTGCTTTTAGGTCACAACAAATCCGGTTTCACCCCCATCTGCATCTGCTCATATACGCTACACACTTCCTCAACTTTCTCACCACAGAAGAAGAAAGCTGAACGCATAAAATCAATAACATGTAACGCCATAAAGAAAACGTGTTGCGACACAACAGAAGAAGTCTCTTGGATTAATATGTTTTTATAGACGGTGGGAAAACGTATGTAAAATGTGAATTTCATGGAGGGAGAAATAGAAAATGAGAGTAAGTGCCGCACCAAGGACAGACATTAGCTTGTGTCAGTGTTCTAATGGATGGAACTGCTTTTCTGTGTTTGCCTGCTCTGTGAAGCCCAGCAACCACACAGGAAATGTTCTCAGAACGATGGCTAATGTTCTCTGAAAGTTCTCACAAGGTTATCAAAAACATTCTTGCAGTAACATTAGTAGAAATGTATGTTACATATCATATTAAACATTTTGCATAA
>JAZGTK010018065.1:0-12011 GCA_036877625.1 Ambastaia sidthimunki
AACATGCTTTATTATTGCAATACCGGTTGGTACCGCTAGAGTCGCAGGGATTTCACACACTTCCGTTCAAATAAAAGTAGCCTTCTTTAAAGTTATATAACAGGCAGTAGTTTTGCAGTTAAAACTAATTTTAGAATTGTACACAATATCTCTGTGTTCAGAAGATTAATAAAAGGCCTGCCATCGTTTTCTGTTCTGAAAACCAAATTAAATTAAGTCGCTGAAAAAGTAGGTCAGCACTTATATTTTATCTGACTTCAAAATCCAAAGTATATACATTCGTATTACAGTTTGTCCAATTGATGTAACAAATTTGTCTGATTCGGGGTATGTTTAACTCAAAATAATTAAACATTAAATGAACTAAACAATCAAATAAAGGAAAGTAATAAATATAGTAAAACAAAGTTAAAACCACGCATTAAAAGCACTGTTACATTGCTATAAAGGCAAAATATTACATTGTATAAGATAATTTAGACACTACAATAAATTCCGTTTATTGTGGATATATAGAATGTCTATATTTAAAAATGATTTAAGACCTAATACGCCTACAGAACATTACATTTTACGATTGCAGTTTATACATTTTTAAATTATGAATTTCATTCTTGACTCTCGCCAAACGAAACATTAAAATAACACCAAAATAATAAATTGTCTGTTTCAAATACTCCTCAATGTTCATCTTAGCTTTACAGCGGAACTTATTCATGGTCTGGTGTTATCCGAGTGGTTTTCAGTGCTGCGCACGGGGCAGGCGGAGCTCAGTAGCTTGTGGCTCGTGTGTAGTTTGATGCTGGAAGTGTAACGGTGTCATTGCGATCAGATCGGGTAAACGACATGCCACTAAACCTGATTATCAACAGCAGCAACCCACCGTTAGGTAAATTCACATACAATATTTATATTCACTGCATGCAAGATTGCCTTTTGGAAATAAGTGAGCAGCCGGGCTCGAGCACAGGCTCAATGCGTTGACACGCACAACATCCTCGTGCCATCGTGGCATTGCGTGCAATTATCTTCCTGCCCTGTTTTTTCTTTTTTTACTGTTCGTTTACATCTTTCTTGCTTAGCAACGCTATTTCAATCAAGAAGTCAACGCAAGGTCATTTATAGTAGCGTAAGATTGATGTTGTTTTAATAAATAGCAATTTCAAAATACAATTGTATGTTACGGCGTCATTATTATTACCGTTTACTGTAACATACAGAACAGACTTTGGGTTATGCTGTATAAGAGCATCTACAGATGGCAATTTAGACATAAAATACCGTTATATGGTAGCTGGATGATATAATGGGAGTGCAATGAAAAGAAGAGCGGCTGCGTATGCGGTGTCACCGGCTGATGCAAGCCACTTGAAAGAGCTGTGTGTCCAACTGTGTTTTCCATACACGTCAAAGGCATTATATGCAGCAGCGCTATGCAAATCTCTTTTATTTAAATGTTAGAGTTTATATGTGTGTTTTAGAGTGCGATTTTCATGTGCACGTGGTGATTGGCTAAAATGAGACACTTGCCCTGTTTTCAAATGCAATATCGAATCTGCAGGAAACCAAAAAGTGTTTCTGTAGTTGCTTTTTATGTGTTTATTTATTGTTTGTGAACTTAAACAGATTGACAGTGTTCAGCAGGAAATAAAATCAGGAAATAAAATCACTTAAATTAAACCTTTCCAGCAGTCCTGTGTAATAAATGAGCATAAAAATATGTTAAATTAAAGCAAACTTTATGATGTTGTACTATTTGTTATACATGCTATAATGTATAATAAATAGTGTGCATGTAGGTTAATTGTTTTCATGCTGCTGAGTTGGATAAATCACATATTTAAATGTGCACATACATAAGCCTGGTTTGCCCAGTTTGCTTTTGAGGCTGTCACATATTGTTATTAGAAAGTACACCTGCTAATATTTAATTAGAGTTTGAGTTTGTTGTGTATGCATGTTGTCAGATGCCTCCACCCGTGTCTTCAGTCCAGGATTAAAAAATGAGTTTCTTTTTGTAACAGATGTTTCTTAGTTCTTTCTCTTTATTTCCATAATATAGAATTTCCCATGCCAAAGCAGTATTAAATGCTGTACAAACATACAAATGTATGCATGCTAGTCTATACAAGTATCACATGTGTAAAGATTCAATGCAACAAATCATTTATACTTTTTTGTTGTTGCATAGGCTACTCCAGATTTTAGATTTTTTTTAATCTTTTATGTAATACTTGAACATTATAAACTTCTATAGATTTGTCGTTGTTGAATGCATGATATTAAACAGAAGAAAATCGGAAGTAATTAAATGCAGAATGGAATTTTAGGTTGGGTGTTGCCATCCCACTGTTTGCTCTGTTTTGTTTGGCACTGCTTTGCACTATAACGATTACATTTAAATTGAAATTCATTTTTATGCCTATAGGGGCGCTGCTGGCTGCAGAACACGTGAGGGGCAGCGTCAAGCTTTCTGTGGAGGAGGGGAAAGACACCGCACTTCATGTGTCAGAGTGAGTATTTACTTTATGTAGTGTGTACTTTATGTAGTAAAGTAACTAGAAATTTTAATAAAAAATATTGTATATTTTTTCATTTTATTCTATGTCTCTTTCTTCAGTCAGGTGCAATTCAATGATGTGAACTCCATCACACGTTATCTCGCCCGAGTGGCTCCAGCATTGGGACTGTATGGTTCTAATATGATGGAGCAAACTGAGGTTAGATTTGGAAGTCATGCACTACATTTTTCTTTGTAATTATGGAGCCATCATTTTATTGGATAACAGTTAGTGGTTAACCAATGTTTTTATTTATTTTTTGTCAATATTGCCGATATTGTTGTGCAGGTTGATCATTGGCTGGAGTTTAGTGCTCGTCGTCTCTGTGGCCAGTCAAATCAGTCTCTTGCTCTGGTTGACCTGAATAAAGCTCTGGCACTGCGAACCTTCTTGGTAGGTCACAGTCTGACCCTGGCTGACCTCTCCGTGTGGGCTGCTCTCAAAGGTCAGTCTGTTGGCTATTTGACTATTACGTTCATAATTTCAAGTAGAAAGTAACACTGAAAAACACAAATCCTCCTGGTATTGGGCACTTTAACTGGCAGAATTAATCATGGCCGGCCATGAATAGTGCATATTAGTAAAAAAATACATTGTTTTTGCATGATCATCCATCTACTCTGCTTGATGTCAGTGCAGCATAAAAATAAGTGTTCCTTTAAACTTAGTAATAATTCCCAGTACTTAAATGTGTTAATTCTCAGGCAATGGCGAGTCACAGATCAAGTCAGACTCCTACCCGCATCTGTGCCGCTGGTTTTCTTTCCTGAGCTCTCAGGTGCCATTCAGTTCTGTAGGCAGTAAATGGGCCAGCAAGATCCCCACCAGCAAAGCAGCTGTGAGTACCATGTGCTGCCTTCTGACTATTGCAGTTTGATTTGAATGTTCTGGATTCGAAACAAGTTATTTTGTGGTACCACCAAACATTATTTTGACTTGTTTTAGGGCAAACAAAAATAGACATTATTTAACTTTAAAATAATTGTCCAGCTTTGTCCCATAAACTTTCGTTTATAAGTCGTAATACTTCATGTTTGTAGCCTGTGGAAAAGGATAAGAAACAGGATTTGGGAAAGTTTGTGGAGCTCCCAGGGGCTGAGGTGGGCAAGGTTGTGGTGCGTTTTCCCCCAGAAGCTAGTGGGTAAGTAGGGTTCGTGTACCAACAATTAAGTTTCCTGTTTATATGTGAGAGATACACAAAATGTTCACAATTATCTTCTCAGATACCTGCACATCGGTCACGCCAAGGCGGCTTTGCTCAACCAGCACTACCAGGTCACTTTCAAGGGCAAGCTGATCATGCGTTTTGATGACACCAACCCTGAGAAGGAGAAGGAGGACTTTGAGAAGGTTTCATATTTAACGCTGTTTTTCCTACATGCAACTTAATTATGTACTGTTGAAATGTTTTTTTAACTGTGAATTTAGCTTGTTCTGGCTAGTTGCTAGGACATTGGTTGTTACTGGTGGGCTCAAGTCAAAAGAGCTTAACCCTCTCTACAATAATATGGTGCCAGGATATGGCTTGTGTCCTTCAATGAAAGCCTATGATTCTTTTATCATCCACTAGTCAAAAAGAAAAGTAATAGGTCAACTCTCCTTAAGCCACATGATGTGAAGAATCATTCATGTCTGTTGCATAAATGGTGCAAGACAGGTTACGTGCTGTAAAGTTTATTACGGTAGAAGCTTTTAAATAAAACACTAATTATTTGGAAGGTGAGAGGAGTGAATGGGTTCAGAATACAATGCAGATTGGATTTAATTTTGCGTTACCTACATAAGCACCAAGGTTCAACATGTCTATACGTCCACTAACCGCTAAGCCACGACTTTGACAGTCTCAAGTTGCTAAGGTAACAGTGGGTGCTTTTCTCCTGCAGGTGATCCTGGAGGATGTAAAAATGTTACAGATCAAACCAGACCAGTTCACCTACACAAGCGACCACTTTCCCGCTATCTTGCGTTTCGGTGAGAAACTTCTGCAGGAGGGAAAGGCCTACATAGATGACACGCCTCCAGACATCATGAAACAAGAGAGAGAGCAAAGGGTCGAGTCTCGTAACCGCAGCAACTGTGAGTGCACATTACTGACAGTTACCTTTACTATTACAGAGCTGTTGCATCTTCAGAACATCATTTATTGCAGTGCAGTGGTTCTAGATGCATTAAACATATTCTTGGTTTTGCTGCAGCTGTGGAAAAGAACATGAAGATGTGGGAGGAGATGAAGAAGGGCACAGAGTATGGCCAAACCTGCTGCATGAGAGCCAAGATTGACATGAACTCCAACAATGGCTGCTTGCGTGACCCCACACTGTTCCGCTGCAAGAATGCTCATCATCCCCGCACAGGCGACACCTACAAGTAAGAACACAAACACTCACAGATCCCAACTGTAAAAAAAACTACATGATTCTGAACATTACTTTTTTAAAATTGAATTAGCCACATTTTCTATACCAAACAGGAAATCTAGCTTAGCTAATAAGCAATAAAATTTACATACTTGATAATGTTATAAATGTTGACTTTAAGTAAGATAATTTGAGTAAAAATGACTTCTGTAAGCATTTCGCTTTATGCAATTACATTTTTAAACCTTAGTACCAGAAATATTTCTCCAGCTCAAAGAATATACATTTGTTTAAATGTCTTACCACTTCTTTTCCCAGAGTGTACCCCACATATGATTTCGCATGCCCCATAGTGGACAGCGTTGAGGGAGTGACGCATGCCTTGCGTACTACCGAGTACCACGACAGAGATGAGCAGTTCTACTGGGTGATAGATGCCTTAGGTTTGCGTAAACCTTACATCTGGGAGTACGCCAGACTCAATCTTAACAACACTGTGCTTTCCAAGAGGAAACTTACCTGGTTTGTCAACGAAGGATATGTGGACGGCTGGTAAGTTTCACAACTGTGAGTTTAACGAGTATGTGACAGAATGATTAATGGATACGATCACTTTCTCTTTCCTTTTTCGAACCATTCCTTTCTGCAGGGACGACCCTCGTTTCCCTACAGTCAGAGGTGTGTTGCGTAGAGGAATGACTGTTGAGGGGCTTAAACAATTTATTGCTGCACAGGTACATAATTACATCATAATCAGAATGCACGTGGATTATCTATGTCTATATTGTGTACACTTCAGTATAATTTAATTAATCTCAGTCTCATTTATTTTTTCTGTTTGTTTTATTTTGTTACAGGGAGGTTCAAGATCTGTGGTAAACATGGAGTGGGACAAGATCTGGTCGTTCAACAAGAAGGTAAATATTCCAACAATGCATTATGTCCACCATGGCTGTACCTGTTCTCCAGCTTGTCCTTGTGATCTTGTTCCTTTATAGTTAAAACATCCTAGCTAATGCCTTTTCACACTCCAGCAATATTTCTTCAAACCAAAATATTTATCATAACGTTAATCTTACAGGCTCCACAATCTCTCAATTCAATCTCTCATGCTTCTAAAAAGATCTTAATCCGCAAATGTGGCGCTTTCCTCTCGTGTATCCCTCACCCACCGCCGTAAATCACCTACTAACTCACCTCTGCATCTGTCTCTGGTTGTGTTGGAAATGACAGTTATCATGCATCTATTTTCACAGCTACTGCTTTACACCTGGTCCATATTGACTTACTTATACTTACTTACTTACTTATTGGTACTCCATACTAACAGCCATCTTTCAACAGCTGAAAATGTTTATAATTTATTTTCTTTGGTCATCTGCACCTAATTTTCTGCATCTGGCATGTCTTCAGCTCTATAATACTATTTGTTAGCTGCAAACTTCATCAACCTTCTTCTCTTTATCTTGTTTTGTGTCACTCATTCTCATTTTGACACCATCATCTCTTTTTTTTTCTAAGAGCAGGAATGTTATTGTTGTTTTCATAGCCAGGCACTATAAATCATCAGACAATTTTGCCCATTGTCTTTAAGCTATTGAATTTACTTAGACCCCTGAGGTGTCATTGCCTGTAATGTGACAGGTCCTTACATTGGTGTAGGAGCAGTAATTATAGGTCATGCGTGACCACCTACTATGACAAATTGTGATATGCACACTGAAACACTTCCCATTTTGTGCATCTGAGCTGTCTGTCCCCTGTTCTGCATTAAAGTGCATCTCACTCTTCTGTTTACAAGCTGCCAGTTAGCTGTAAAAAGGTATTCCTACTCTTCCTTCTTCCTATTGTTTCTTTTCCTTACGTCTCCCCTGCATTGTCTCTTTCACTCTCACTTTCTATTTCTTCTTTCACACGAATGCTGAATGTCTTTTCTGGTAGAACGTTTATTCCAAAAATAATAGTTGCAATGTTGCATCTTGCAACATGAAAAGACGTTTTTGCAGAATGTCCAGGCTGTTTTTTCATACAGCACCAGTGGACATATGAGTAGCCCATATGCTTTATTCCAAGTCTTCTAAGGCTGCAAAATGAATAGTTGTATAGTGCTTTTATTACAAAAAAGTGCTTTTAATTCTTATTACACACAAGTCACACAGTTACAGTGAATCACAATGCACTTTTTGGTATTTAAAAACTGGACGTTTTGTAAAACATCTTTTGTGTTCCACTGAAGAAAGTTATACATATTTGGAAAACCATAAAGGGTGAGTAAACGATGACAGAACTTTCACCTTTTCAGATTTTTGTGGTTTGTACTGCAACTTCGAATTAGCCGTTTCAGATATTGTAGTTAATATATGGCACATATCTGTAATTCTGTTATAAATCATTTCCTCCCCGTCATGCAGCTTCTGGCAGACTTCACAGAAAATGAAAATGCATTCATTTAGAAACATTTTCGTGTTGTTTAGCTGTAGAACTACCCAGAGACACATTTAAAAGCGTTTTGACCCAACCTAATTTTAACCCAAAAATGTTTTTTTTTTCAGCTGGTCCCTTTTGTTAAAGAGCATTAATGCTTGAACAGTTTACAGAACCTGAACAGTTGAACTGTTCTACTAAACTAAAAACTGCACGCTTTTGGGCAGTTACTGTGATTGTAGAGCCTCGGGTTACAGTCTGTTCAGTACACAGTATAGTGTTTGGCTTCCCCTGCTCTTCATTTCACACTTTCATACCTCTCGTCTTCTTCTATCCTGTCACATTTTTCTTCCCGCCATTATTTCTTATGTTTAAGTTGCTCTTTTGGTCCATGCAGAAGGATGTGTGAGCAATGACGCCTCAATGGTTCGGTTTTGACTTGCTTCTGGTCCCAGTAACAGCTATTAAATGGCAGTTTGTCTTTTGTTGTTGTGTAGGTCATTGACCCAATAGCCCCCAGATTCACCGCCCTTCTAAGCTCACAGGCCGTTCCCGTCTTTGTTTCTGAGGCCAAGGAGGAGATGAAGGAAATTGCCAAACATCCCAAGGTAATAAATGCTGCATGTATATAATGTTTGACAGAGACATAATTATCAGCAGAGAATTTCACTGGAAACTCAAAGTAGTCCAGTGTTTGTGGTGAATTGACATATATTTGCTTCTCTATAGTTTTGTCTCACTACTCAGGCTTTGTTTAACTGGGTCTTGTCAAATAAAAAATGTTTTTCAGTCAAATCTGCTGTATTTTTCAGAATGCTGATGTAGGATTGAAGCAGGTGTGGTACGGGCCAAAGGTCTTAATTGAGGGCGCTGATGCTGAAACATTTACAGAGGGTGAGATGGTGACCTTCATCAACTGGGGAAACCTTATCATCACCAAAATCCACAGGTAACGCCATTAGTAAAACACACTAAAGGCACAGATGAGCACAGTGTTTGAGGAATAGTTCACTTTAAAATAAAACTTCTGTGATCACTCTCTCTACCTCTTGTGTAAGTCAAAACTCATGTGGCTTTTCTGTGGAACACAACGGAAGGAAAAACTGTGCTGGTCCCTCTCTTATATGCAATAGTGATAAATTGGCACTAAAGCTTTTAGGGTCTTTTAAAATCACATGATTGCTTTGTATGAGAAACACAACAGCATTTAAGTTGTTAAAGCTGCAATCAATAACTTGGTTTTGGTTAAAAATTAACAACAATGAAAAATCAGTGTTTAAAACGGTCTCCTATCCTTAACCCAAATTGCAACTGTATGTTTATTATAATGATTTATAATTTGAGCAGTCGGGTCCAATTTTACAGAAAATGTCAGTTTGACTCATGGTTACATCATGTCTGTAAACAGAAAGAAAAGGATCTGGCTACAAAATCATGCATATGGGTGCTGGAATAGAGGAGCGCATGTAGTCTGTTCTCACAGTAGCAATTTTATGTTTCAAACAGAGATGACGATAAAGGCAAGTTACAGATTGCAGCTTTAAATCTTTATTTACTGACTATTGCCCTCTGGACCACTTGGTCCAGATTATTGAGTCTAAGGAAGTTCAACCTATTTGTTAAACAAGGCATCTCACATGAACATGCCAAAGAACAGCTAGAGCACGTGTCATGAATTGAATTTGTTCCTCACACAAAGTCAAATGGACATATGGTTGCATATCTCTAGAGCAACACAGGTTAAATATCTTAATAGATGCCTGATAGCCTGTTTCCCTGCAGGGAATGAACTAGCAATCTTTTGTTTACATGTTTTAATCGTTTTGCCCTATTGCGGTGCTAAAGCTTCTCTTTTGACTTGGTGTCTGCAGGGACAGCAGTGGGGTGATTTCCTCTCTGGATGCCCGTCTGAACCTGGAAAACACAGATTATAAGAAAACCACTAAGATCACCTGGATAGCTGATACTGTCCGTGCCCCACTTGTGCCCACTGTATGTGTGAACTACCAGCACCTCATTACCAAACCTGTCCTTGGCAAGGATGATGATTTCAAAGATTACATCAACAAGAACAGCAAGGTGTGTCATGCTTATGTATTTCTGTGTGTATGTCACAACTGAGGGGCAAAAATACATTTTAGATTTTTACATTTTAGGAAAATGCAAAGTTAGGTTTCAGATGTGTAGTATCAGTTCTGTCCATCTGCAGTCTAGGTCTTGTGTTTGATGAGAACACACTCAAGCCACAAAAAGCAGACTCTGACAGAAAAGCAGTAAAAAATGTCAAAAAATCCTATACACTTATTTTCCTCATTCATCTTTAATCATGAAAGATTTCTTAACTCGTTTCTTGACGTTTTTTTTCAGTCGCCTCGTGTGAAGTTATATGCGTGTGATTTAAGTGCATTGTAGAGGGTTGCTTATGTAGATAAATGAAGTAGATATGATATAGACAGTTCTTCTTGCCCTGTGTCTATTTAACTAACTATTCTACTATACTTCACAGATAGAGGAGAAGATGCTGGGCGACCCTTGCCTGAAGGACTTGAAGAAAGGTGACATTATACAGCTGCAGAGGCGGGGCTTCTATATCTGTGATCAACCATATGAGCCAATCAGGTTACATCTATAATCCATTCATATAAATCTACTATAACGATAAAAAATGAAACATACTTTATGCAGGTACAGAGACAGGAATGCTTGGTTATACATTGAGTTCTTAAATTGCTCTAGTTATAGTTATTCAGGGTTCAGTTATTTGATGTAAACATACTGACTTATTCTTAAGGAGCAAGTTAAGTCAATGTAAGAGTATATATTGACAAAAAATAATCCGGCATGGCAGTAGCTGGCCTTAAAAGAAAAGTACCCATAGAAGAAATGAGTTTATGAACTGTTGTCTCAAACATTTTGGAAGGTAGTGATTTATTGACCTTGCATGTGTAGGAAAGTCTGTATTCACAAACTTGAATGTTGAGAATGTTTTAGGCATTAAAGTAATGAGGTTGATTTTTATGTTTGATTTTCATCTTTCATTTTTTTTTTTGTTGTTTGACCTTGTTTAGTCCTAACAGCTGTAAAGAGAGTCCATGTGTCCTGCTCTACATCCCAGATGGACACACAAAAGAAATGCCCACAGCTGGTTCCAAGGACAAGAGCAAGAGCCAGGCAGCTGCTAAACCTGTAAGGAATACTGTCAATTCGGAATAACCTCTTCCATATTTGTTTTTAGTTTTATGTATTTAAGAATACACATTTTATTTATTCTGTTTTTCATGATCTTGGCTAAAGACTGAGTCCAGCAAAGCCAAACCAGCTCCAACCACCAGTCCAGCTCCAACCACCAGTCCAGCATCAACTGGTTCAGGAGATGCTTTTGCCCTCTTCTCCAGCATTGTGGCTCAAGGAGACCTGGTCAGAAAGCTTAAGACAGATAAAGCCCCTAAAGAGCAGGTGGACTCTGCTGTAAAGCAGCTCTTGGCCCTCAAGACTGAGTTTAAACAGCTGACCGGACAGGAGTACAAGCCTGGCATGACCCTGCCAACTTCTACTCCAGTAGTTAAGAGCACCGCACCAGCCCCTGCAGCAGGAACTCCAAGTCCTACTTCTTGTCCTTACACTCGTGTTGCTGAACAAGGGGAGGAGGTTCGAAAATTGAAGGCAAATAAGGCACCCAAGGTATGTGTGTAGCTGTTCACAAACCTAGTAAGCAGCCCACATAAATGTAATTTTAATTCTAAGAAAGCATCAGATGTATCTTTTATGGAAAATGTAATCCCAGAATGCATTGCTGCAAGTTCAGTAAGGGGAAAATATTCCACAATGGTAAATAGAAATATTTGATAGAAATGTTGACTTATTATTCCATACTATTAAAAAGTATTGATCAATTGTTTGGTCTAAATAACTTAAATAACTGGTCTTAAATAACTGCCTGTGAAGCCAAGAGGCAGCAGGACAGCTGGTTTCATATTTCAATAGACCTTATACTAATTAGGAGATTAGATCTGTCTTTTAAGTGCACCAGTATTTTATGTAAAGTAATTCTTGACCATGTCCACATCACCATTTTACAGGAGCAAATAGATGCAGCAGTAAAACAGCTCTTGGCTCTTAAAGCTGAGTTCAAACAGCTTACTGGTCAAGACTACAAACCAAACATGGCTCCGCCCACAGCTTCCTCACACTCTGCGCCTTCATCTGGAGCTTCTTCATCAGCTCCAGCCCAGCCTGCTAGCCTGTCAAGCTCCTCTGACGTCTCCCCTCTGGCCATTTACGAACGTGTAACTCAACAAGGAGACCTTGTGAGGAAATTGAAAACAGACAAGGCACCCAAGGTTTTAGATTTTCCAGTTTTGGTTTGAAATATTTTGTTTTTAAAATTTGGGTCAGTGGTATTTAGCAACCTTTCTTTGCAGGATCAAATCGATGCTGCTGTAAAGCAGTTGCTGAGTCTTAAAGCTGAGTACAAGCAGCAAACCGGACAGCAATACAAACCAGGTGAACCTCCTGCAACAGGCTCTGCCCCTGCACAATCCAGCCCCGCCCAACATCAGGCCAGCCTCTCCCAACCTCAGTCCAGCTCCTCCCCTCAGGCTCAAGCGCTGTTTGCAGATATATCCCAGCAGGGGGAGCAAGTGAGACGGCTTAAAGCAGAGAAAGCCCC
>JAZGTK010018066.1:0-12010 GCA_036877625.1 Ambastaia sidthimunki
AGTGTAAACACATTGGAACTAGTGTAAACACATTGGAACTAGTGTAAACACATTGGAACTAGTGTAAACACATTGGAACTAGTGTAAACACTGGTCTATTTAAGCATCTTTAGCAATCATCAAGGGCGCAACCAATGGTGTGAGATATGGGCGGGACTATCTGTTCACCTGACCAATCACAAACCAGGGGAGTGTTTAGGATATCTGTGTGAAAACAAATTCTTTTTGCAATTCTGTTCACACAGCTCAGCTTTAAAATCAGTTTTTTAATTCACATCACTCAGACAACAGAAGAGTAACAGATATGCAGTTCTCTGAGGGTTGTAAACCTGTGAGGATTTGAGGGTGTGTTTCGGGGACAAACTCCCGGCACTGTTCAGAGAGTTCATGCTGCCGTGAGAGGGGGTGGACCGCAGACTGTCTTTTGGAGGCGGGGGGCTGCCTGGCAACACCGGCACCATCCCAGACAGAGAACCTGAAGATTTCTTCCGTTTGGATGGAGGGATGAGGGAGGGAGGCAGTACAGAGGGCACAGGCTCCTTCTCCAGGGCGCGGTACACGAGGTGCATAGCCTGGACAAAACACAGACAATTCAGATGTTATTATAATAAAATAAGATAATGAACTGTAATAACTTTTATTTAAATCCAAGTTGGTGCAAAAAGTGTTCTGAAGTTTGTCATCCTGATAAAAGGGGATGATTCTAGAAGATAAAAATCACTGCTGATATTACATTCAGTTAAACAGCATCACAGTGCATTGTGGGATACGCACAAAGTACATACTGCAGTAAAATAAAAATTAGAATGGTAGTATGTATTCCGTTTGGAACACAGCCATTGTTTTATATTACATATAAAAGTTACTCACCACTGCAAACTCATCTTTGTCCAGGTGTCCATCCTTGTCTATGTCACTCAAATCCCACACCTGATCACAGAATAGAGATTCAATAACTTCTAAGGTTAATTTTTTTCTGCTTTTTAGGTTGAAAGTGCTTAGAATACATTTCTACCTTTCCAAGGACATCCACGGGTAGTTTGGAGTTAATTAGGACAGGTTTGACCTTCTCGCCAGACAGCAGTCCGTTTACTGGAGCAAGACTTTCAAAAATACCATCAAATTTGCTCTTTTCTTCTGGCTGAAAAATAAACGCAAACACGTTTTAAGATTCATAAAATTCTTCTTAAATGATATGATGTCATGCCAGCAAAAGTAAAACTTATTGAAAAGTCCCTGGGACTTCCACAAAATAAATCTACACAGGTTTTAAATCACATACCCGCACCCCCCAGTGACTTTCACTGGACGATGTTACAGAACTCAGCGATGGGCTGCTGTGATCCTTCTAGAACAAAGAACAGGACAGGATGAGCTCATACATACTGCCTGAAAGAGGAATGACATTAGCACTGATTCAATTCAAATTAAAATGGAGACTTACAAATTTTGGAGGAGGAACAGGGAGGTTTAAATTGTTAAGACTGATGTCATGGCCGCTCTGTGCGCAAGCCACGAGTCGCAGAGCGACGTAAAATCCCTGATAACAAACCAAAGAAACCGGTGTCAATATGAACAGAATGTTTGGAATGTGGATTAGGATCCAGTTTCTGATCCTACACTGCAACATGACAGATGTGATACCAACCTGCTTATCCAAGAAACCTTTGCCATCAGGATCAGCTAAATCCCAAATCTGAGGGGAGACAATCACACAATCTTGGAATACAACGTCCAAGTTCGAACTTGTTAAAAATCGCAACAACGTACACATACACCAACCTTTCCTAAAGTGATGTCTGGTAGACCTGATTTCTTTAAGAACAGTGCAGCTTCCGTGGGCCCGACCCTCCCCGTGTTTCCTGGGTCCACCTTCAGACAACACACAAAGAGATTTAATGATGATTTGGTCAAAAAATACCTTAAAGAAAACTTTAAAATCATGCATAATAGTTTGCATTCTACAAAATCAATGATTTTATCTAGGTGAATATCGAAGACTGGACCATAAAATGTACATCAATTTAGAAAAAACAACTTCACACATTATTATGAGCGTACCTGTCTGTAGAAGTTTTCATATACAGGGTTTCCGCTTGACAGCTAAGAGGAAAGCAAAGAAAGAAATGAAAACATACTGGTTAAACTGATAAAGCAATAATAAAAGATCATATCTGGCCAGTCTTCGAATTAAACCAATATTAAATAGTTCCCAATGTCAGAATAAATTTCTGCACACTTTCGTGAATTTAGATTGAAAGCTTTTTTACATAAAGAGTCCCGTTCAGTTAAATGGGTTCATTTACATACAAATGGATTTATAAAAGATTTACACAGACATTTATTCTTCTCATGTTTCATGAATAAAGCCCATTATCTTTACAAACTCTCCAATACCTTGTGCTTCTACTACTGTACATTTATTACCATAAACTTGACTTTTGCATAATTGTACATCTTACAGAGATTTACCACTAAGCCTGATTATTCTGAATACTACAACTTTATGTGAACTTAGCCTGCATTCAAAATTATTAGAATGGTTTAAAACTGCTATTTGAGTATATTATGCATAAACATTTTTCCACATTTTTCTACAGTACAACCCTTAAAACATCACACATATATATATAGAAATAAGCATTTTACATCAATTAAACTTTGCAATAAGGAATTGTTATATTACAATATTTCTAAAGTTTAATTCTCATCACTGCTAAACGAAACGAGCGGTTCCACATCCATTAACATCATTGGGAATTAGTAAAACTGTTATAATAATAAATGTTACAGTTTTGTCCACCACCATTCAATAACTCTCCTTAATGTATTTAAAACTATGAATGAAATATTGTATGTAAAGCGTCTGAACAGTTATTTTTAGTGTTTATACTGATACTGATATATTGCGGCTAGCTTTTGACTTCAGTTAAATCATGCTTACTGTACTTCTCATTCATATAAATGTCCAGTTTTTTAAAATGTTCTTGTTTCTAGCATTTTATGATGGACTTTATTAAAATCGATCAATGTTTCTCATTCATTTAGACAGACATGCGATATAATCCGCGCTAGGCGGCTAGCAGACTAGACCCGATTAACGAGGCCCGTGACATTTTCACATTTAACGACGTTTAAACGAGCTAATATCACAAATAACCGGGTCGATTCGTCGCTCGTTAATCGCTTCGTTTCCAACGTGTCAGTGTTTTCCTGCAAAATGCCGTGAAAATGATGTTTTATCTGTTATTACCTGAGTGAGGGTCGCGAGGGCTGCCATCTTTTCCCTGTTGCTGCGGAAACGGCGGGTGGAGGGGAGGAGGGGGCGGAGTCATCTTCATCACATACTCTATCTATCTATCTATCTATCTATCTATCTATCTATCTATCTATCTATCTATCTATCTATCTATCTATCTGCATCTGAGTTTACTACAGTGTCAAGTGGTTTAACTATAAACTATACTACAAAACTATATTATGAGTGTGGCTATATTTTCATTTTAACAATGCTGTCAGCAGGCTAATAATTACATTTCTATAGAAATAATGCTTTTCTAAAACATTAGAAGTGGCTCTCAGTGGCTCTGATACTGCTGTACAATATTAATCTTCAATATGTTCTGTTTAAACGATTTCACAATACAATCTTTATTAAACATACAGTCAAGACAGCTAAGTAAAAAAACTATTATTATACCTGATAATAAATTATTTTATGATTTATAATAAACTATATTGCTGTATGTTCGTATAATAAAGAGTTACATACAGTCTATTCTGTCAGATACATGAGACATAATTTAACAAGCTAGTCTAACAAGCGGGTGGGGTCCCTCTCCTCTGATTGGTCGAGCGTCCCTCGAACGTGGCTTCCTATTGGCTGAGGCGGCCTTCTGCAACCCCGCCATTGGAACCTAGAAACAGCGCCACAATTTATTTTCGACTAGTTGCGTTTGTTGATCGCGATTGTCTCGTATAACGTTGTTTATTGACAACAACTGCTATTTCTCCATTTCTTGACACGCGAAAGCAGTTAAACCATTAACTCGTTGGCCATCAGACGGTTTTTGGCGCGGTTAATACCGCTCGAAGGACCGCAAGGGGAGTTTTAACACATTTGCGTCCATGTACGCACGCAACGCAGCTAAAGCTAATCGCTATTTTGATTAAAAAGTCGACGAAGGCATGATCGAAAAGTTCAGACAACACTGAGGTAAGATATTAAACATCTTGCATGTGTTACGAAGAGATTTGCTTTATGTTTTCATGCATTTTTTAGTATTATTGGCATGCTAGCCTATAAGCTAAACCAACAGCTTGATAAACGTATTAGCAAAAGCATGCATGAATTTTAAAATGGGTGGAAAGTGCATATTTAATAACTGTATCTTTTGACCAAAAACCTTGTGTAAATCAGGATGAATCGTGTTCCAATGGATTTTAAAGGGTTGCCGCCCCACATCTTGGAGAATAGCGTCAGATCGGAAACCCTTCAGAGTCTCAGGTGTTTAAATGATGTTTCTTATTCATTACAAACCACAATCTAATGCATCTCTTATGTATCAAAAACAATGAATCACGCGGTTGTATATCGTTCTTTAAGGTCTTCGGATAATGCTGTCCTTCCTTTGACATTCCCAAAATCTAAAGTTGCTCTTTGGGATCCGACTCCCAGTGGAGATGTTGTGAGTTTGCATTTCTCGTATTACAGGTGAGTTTTTATATCTGCTAAATCAGTGAATTAATGTTGTGGTTTGTTTGCTAACGCCGGAATAACATTTGGTGAACATTTTGCAGAAATCCAAGACTCCTGCTTGCAGAAAAAGCCCTGCGTTTAGCCCACCGCCATGCCAGACAAAGCAACAAGTCTCCTTTTTCCTGTTTCCTGCTTGGGACGCTGGCAGTAGACAGCGGTTGGTATCTTATCAGTGCTTGGACACCCTATAAGAATTGGTGTCTTTTTAAAACGTTCATGCGTAAATGTTCATTATCTTCCCAGATGAGGAGGGTGTGACGATCACTCTGGATCGGTTTGATCCAGGCAAAGAGCAGACGGGATGCCCTGGGAAAGCCCCCACTGCGCTGCTCCCCGGAGACGCCCTCGTACCGTGTGTTTTTGAAGCCCACCCGGATACCGGAAGAACGGTACACTCAGGGGACGACTTGAACATCTCGTTTAAGGTTAGCTGATCTGGATATGGTTTGTCTGAGAAATTAGAGGCAACACATGTTTGGGATCTAACGGCTTTCATTGGGCCACTTTCCTCCCGTAGCTATGGCAACAGTTCGGCAATCAACGGCACCTTGTAACCTGTCAGTAACAGCTGCCCTGAGTGCAACATTTTCCCTTAGAGACACATGATTATACAGTGTGTTGCCCTGCTGCCACCTGCTGTGGTTTTAATGTTTTTTTTGGTCTAATTTGCTTTTGGACAGATCTTACAATAACTTATTTATATTTAAACGTTTAATTAAAGCTACATTTACTTTTCAACGTAGAAAAAAAATTACTATTTAAGTTTCTTGTTTGTGAAGTCTGTAATTTCTGTCAGTTGTTTAAAGTATTTCTGTAATAAATCTGGAAGCCTGACTTGCATAATTTCTTAGATGCTTCAACATTACTGCTGCAGTAAAGAGACGTTGGAGCTGTCCAAACTCCTCACCCTGCGTGCCCGTCTCAGCTGCTCTGAGAACATGGACAGGCTGACCTTTGACCTGTCCTGGGCAGCGGTCACATTGGCGTGCGTGCTGGACGCGGTCCCTGTCCGGGCGGTGCCAGTTATTCCGACCGCTCTGGCCCGGAACCTCAGTAGTCCAGCAGGTGTGGCTCAAAACAGCCGAAAACGGGGGTAAGGAAAGATGTGTGTTATTTGACCTTACTGTTTGTGTGAAACTGCTTTGTTTTGAAATGCCAAATATTTTGTCTTAGGTTTCTCACCATGGATCAGACCCGGAAAATTCTGCTCGTGCTTGAATCTGATCCGAAGGCGTATACTCTTCCACTAGTAGGAATGTAAGTAGCCAATAGCTTATTGTTTAGAAATAGTGACTTTCTAACTGCTTTATTCTGCCAGTTGGCAGGTACTGTAATTCAGCCCCATTAATTACATGCTTGGAATCCTGCAAGATGTTCAGAGTAGGTGTGTAACAGTTCTTCTGTTGTGGCAGATGGTTGAGTGGCATTACACACATTCATAATCCACTGGTGTGGGCGTGGTGTCTGAAGTACCTCTATAGCTCCGCCCTCCAGGATAGGTGAGTGGCCCGCCCATCTGTTCACTGCTTCTGTGGGGTCTGGCAGTCAGTTAACTTTAAGACAGGCTTAATTTAACTTAAATTTGAATTAACTTAATTTAAAGGCAGCCTAACAAAATTGATTCGGTTTTAGCGTTCATAAATGACCCTGATCTTTTTGTTAAATTGTTAGCAATATTTTAAACAAAGATCTTTACATGAATATTAAACTTTGTCTGACTCTGAAACTAGTTTCAAAAAGTGTAACAAATAATAAACAGTCTTGTAATCAAGTTCTTTCAGACAGTAATAGTTTTGTCTCTTCACTTCCATTTTGTCGAATTTGAAGTTTAGCTGTTTGTGTTTTGTGGAAGGAATATATTTGTGAAATCGTACAAATGTGGAATAAAATTTAAATTACGAATGTTAATAGTGATAGAATCAATTTGTATGTGAACTACTAAAGAAAACAAAGAAAATCTGATCTCTTCCTTGTGTGCTTGGAATCCCTGATCTGTAAAAAACAAACATGCCTTCATGTGAAACCTTTGTCTTCAGAGTGATGTCAGAGAGTGGGGCTTTCCTGGTGCTTCTATATTCTCTGACACATCGGGATCCAGAGTTTTACCAATGTAAACCATGTGACGGCCAGCAGAAAATGAGTTTCCAGCTGCTTACCTGCACAGAGTCATTAACCCTGTACAAGGTCAGTGTGTCTGCCTGAAACATCCTTAATCCCAAAGAATTCAGAACGCAATGTTGTCATGTGGAACAGAGTTAATTAGAACATGTATTTAACGTTTAATTTACAGTTATGTGGAGCGGAACATTTTGGCCAATAAAATTGTGTATTTAAATTGGTGTGATTCTATCAGAACCCTTTTGGCATGGCTAATACATGAAGCTAAATGTTTTTCAGATGTATTTAAAAGCTGTGTTGTTTATAATCTGTAGAATGTAGAGCCTGCAGAAGGACGGTCTTTGCAGTTTGAGCTCAGTGCTGAAGATCAGAATCAGGAAACGGCGCTGTTTGAGGAAGTACTGTCCCAGACTGTGCTAACAAGGTATAGTGGGTTGTTTGTTTCTTCATCATTTATGGGTTTTCCACATTTCTAATTGCGTTTGTGTTAGAGGTTTATTGTGTGGTGTTTAGCTTTGGTTGGAACTGATAAAATACCATATGCCAGAAGCAATATAACACACTATATATTTGTTAATCTGTCAGGGGGACTCTTGGGGCATCTTCAACTGCTCTTCAAAACAGATTATCCATCAGTGATCATGACTCAGGTGTGGAAGATGAAGATCTCTCTCCTCGGCCGTCTCCAAACCCTCACCCTGTCAGTCAGCAGGTTTGTTAACATGTAACCTGAATTCCAGAACAATGTTTTGACCCCAAGAATCTACTTATAAAAACTCGTGTTAGATGGCTGATTAATACTCATTATAATGTTTCCTTCAGACCAAGCGGGTCCATCATGCAGTACCAGAACTTTCCATGGTGTTAGAAGGCAGTTTTTTGGACGGCAGTGTTGTTGATGCGCGGGACTCCGCTCATCCTCATCGTAGATCGAGTTCATCAAGTGTTCTGAGAAGAAGCCTTAGCCCCGCCCACCCAGGCCCTTCTAATTCGAGACCTTCAGAACATGGTAGCATAGCTGGACCTCCCCCAATCCGAAGACCACTAACTCCAGTCCTCTCCCAGCCGAAACACAAACTACAGCCTAATTCAGGGCAGCTAACACCAAAAACCAACATGAGTCGAAAGTCTGTGCCGTTGGTTAATAGAAGATCAAGGGATGGTTCCTCAGCATCTTCATCTGGTTCATCAGCCTCATCATCTTCCTCACCGAAAAACTGTTCTTCACCCAACGGCTCATTTCATCAACAAAAACCACATTGTTTGCAAAGCCTTCCATCCAAACCTCAACCAATCATGTATCCTCCTTCATCAGGTCACAGTAGCTCCAAAAAATGCTCTGTAATACCTGGACAAACCCCTATTCTTCATCCTTCTCAACAGAGACTCTTCCACAGTACCCCAGCCTCCAACCCCTGTAGCTGTTGCACCAATCAGCCCGTACCAGGCCATGCCCTCATGCATCAAAACAACACCCGGCAAGAAACTGTAGCTTATTCCACCACTTCATATATGGCCACCAGCAATCCTAGTGGACTTCATTGCGCTGAGAGTGTCCCACATGGAGAAATCTACTTGTCTCCTTCTCGACATTCTTTGGGATGTCATGTGTCTCCAGCTCAAAGTCCTGTTTGCCATGGAAACAGTCCAGTCCATTGTTCTCCGTCGCATGGTCCATTTACTGCTGCAGTCAATATCAGCAGAGGTTCTGTTGAGCAAGTAGCACCTTCTTGTCAAGCTGCGTGCTGCCAAGTTCAGTCCAGCCATGCAGCTTACTTGGAAAACCCAATGGCCTGTTCAGCAATTAGTTCTGTTGGTCTTCTTCCTGCTGATGCCTACAGGATGCTGATGGATCAAGAGCGCCAGTTGAAGATACTTCAGCTTCAGGTTTGTATTTGGTCATCATGAGGAATGCTTTTTAATTTGATCTTTTGTAGGTTGTGATCTTTTGTAGGATCTTCATATATTTTTGTTTAACAGATTCAGAAACTCCTTGAGTCTCAGAGCAAGACGCCTCCAGCATCTTCTGGAGAACATGACAGTCGGCAGGAGGGGTCCAGTCAGACAACAAGATCTCCTGAAACACCAAGAACAACAAGCGTCAGTGTTGCTGTAGGAACAGGTAACTTTCAATACATAGTTAAATTGTTAATTTAAAGACTAGTTCTATTCACTGTGGTCTGTTTTTACATTGTTGTCTATTGTTTATTTAGGGGCCAGTTTGTATTGGAACGGGCCCCACGATAATTTCCCACATGAGGTCTCAAGTCTGGAACAGCAAACTGAAACAGAGCTGAAGTCTGATCAAAACAACAGTTCAGTCCATTCAAGACTTAGAAGTGAAAACACAAGTCATTATTCAGAAGAACAAAGTTCAAAATCTCCTCTACAGCCGGCATCTCCACAACATGAGTAATGAGACCTTTGGTTTTCCTCTTTTTTTTCTTCATTCTGCATGCTTTTATTGGTGTTGTCTCCGTTTTATTACATTTTGGTCTGACATAGGATTTTATTGTAGTTTTTTTTTTAAGTCAGTTTTCAGTTAAAGCTGAAATTTGTTAACAATAAAAGTCACTTATAGAGCAAGTATGTAACAAATCAGTGTTCAAAAATGTCGTAAAGTAACCTGTAATTTTGTGTTTCAAACAGATGTTGAAAGACAGGCAAAAGTTACAGATTACAGCTTTATGTCTTGATGGAAAATTTGGTTAAAATTTGTAGTTCTATAGACCATAACATGAAAAATATTGTGGTGGTTTGTCTTTGTAGCAAAACATCATCTGGTTTTGGAGCCCATTCATTTCAGAGTCCAGTGTTGGGAGAAAGTGCCAGCATGTATTACTGCCCCCAGCCAAAAGATCCTTCTGAAGGCAGACAAATGGTGGATGACCCAAGATTTTATCAAGATCTGCTGGTATGGGCCCATTTTTATGCTTTAGAGTGTTTGTTGGGGTTTATTAAACTAGCCTTATGTTTCTTTAATCATGAGATTATGGAACTTACAAAACATGATTATTGGAAGAAACTTGTTTATACAATTTTTTTTTCTCCTCCAGGGTCAAGTTAAAAGTCGCCTCCAAGACTCTTCCAGCGAAGAGGAAAAGGTGGAGCCAGACCAACACAGTGTCCAGAACAGACAAAGTCTGTCTCCTGTGGAACGCCAGTCAAGAAAATCACCAACCACCTCTTCCACACCCCGGTATCAGTCTACAAAACAGAAATCCAGTCCACCAGATCAAGACCGTGTGTTAAGTGCCACCCTGAGGCAACTCCAGCAGTTTGGGGTAAATGTGGATCTTGACTCATCGCAGGAAAAGACCACGCGTTTAACCGTGGAAAGTGCCAGGTATTGACAAACAAAGACAAGTTATTTTATTAGATCGTTTAATATTTGAGTCTTGTCTTGCTCATTTCTTTTATCATAACAATTCTTGTCTTCAGCACCCTTGCCTGCATAAACCCAGAAGCTGTGATTCCTAGACTGGCTCTTTCTGAACCAGTTGGTACAAGCGTTTGGGGACCAAGTGGCAGTGTGGACCTCAGCCTGGAGGCGAATGCTATTGCCTTGAAGTATCTTAGCGACTCGCAGCTGTCAAGACTCTCCTTGGGCGGTCAGATCTGCGGGACACTTACGGATCCCAGCCCGATTCTCTTAAGAAGATCTGCTGCGGAAAAGAGCAGTGTGGGATTGAGTATATTGTCTCCTAGCAACATGTCTCTAGCCACCTGTAAATATATGAAGAAATATGGACTGATCGAAAGAGACGACAGCAGTGAGGAAGAACAAGGTGACGCTGTACAGATGGACTCCGCTATTGGGTGTTCTGTACAGCACGAAACTTCAAGGAACGTGAGTCGTAGACAAGAGCCTGAAGATCAAAGTGTCATGGTTCTCAAAAACGTTACAAACAAGCCGCTTCAAATAACTGCCAATCTCCAGTCGACTCCTTTCGACTCTCAAGACCGGTTACTACGAGATTTGCGTCCAAAAATGGAGCTTCTCGCGAGAGGCAAAACAAACTTTGAGAAGGAGAATGAAGCGAAAAACGTTCTGCCTCAACGCAGACCGCCTCTATCTGAAAACCAGAAGACACAGGAAGTCGTGGAGCCCCAGGGGTCAGTGGGAAATTTCCTGGACCTGAGCAGGTTACGACAGCTCCCCAAGCTCTTCTAAAATTCGTTGTGGGGTTTTCACAGAAGGTTTGTTTGTGGAATCAGATCTCGTGTGTAAAGGGCATCTAAGGAATCTGTTTTTCGACTTGAATGTCCTCAGAGATACCACCTCCTTTTTTGTCTTCCCTTGTTTGTGATTTTATTTATTTTAGCATGTACAAACTCTTTTAAGCTTTTAAGTATGTTTTTCTTGTTGCCTCACTTGCTTTTCCTTGAATGTGATGCTTAATGTTTTTACATGTTTACCTGATGACTTGTCCTGTGTCATGTCTAGTCATTGAGCAAGGCGCCTTTTATGAAGTGACTCAGTTAAGGCGGCATTGCTTTTGTTTGGTGCCTTTACTATTTTTAACCTACTTCACAATATTATTTTGTATTTGGACATTTTTTGGATCTCTCAAACTTTACCTCAGATGGACACGAATCAGAAAGGGAGAGATTTTCTTTTGTATGTCCTTTTTAAATTCCTTTATGTAAATGTATATGTCTCTTATTAAATGAATGATGTATTTTTTAATTTAACTTTGTGTTGTTACTGTCCAGCAGAAGTTTTTAATTAACATTTTAATGTTTAGGGGATGTATTACAGAAAATGTCTAGTTTACATTCTTAGTTAAGGTCTGGTGTTCAAAACGGGTTCCTAATGTGAAATCATCATGGTTACTAACCAGATAAGATCAGATTCTGAGTTAGTATTTTCTGTAATATGGCCCCAGGTGTCAAAACATTTTTTTCCACAACCACGTTTGTGAAAACATTGTAGATGGAGAACATGGTCAACAAATGGCTGGAGGTTTGTATTGTAATTAAATGGCCAAAATAACCTATAGATTTTTGTATGGAGGTGAAATTAAGCCATATATTGATACCAGAACATACTTAAGAAATGTGGTTGGCTCTGTTGATTTAAGCCAGTAGGTACCAACTACATAGCAACACTTCAAGCCTAACTCGGACCAC
>JAZGTK010018069.1:0-12008 GCA_036877625.1 Ambastaia sidthimunki
AGCCAACGTTCTGAGAACGTTCCTTGTTAGCTGGGATGTAACTGGATCCATGTTGTTTACTCCATTGCAATCAGGCGAAACTACAGGGTACGTGTAAGGTCAGAACACAACTGGGCCCTCCTTTCATTCTCCTACATCATCTGTGCTCAGGACATCAATAGCCTTTATAATAACTTCAAAGGCCCTCAGAGTTTAGTGCATAAACGTAACAGCATTAGAATGACAATAAATGCTAATGTAACGTTTCATCTGAGGATAAATATTCTTGTCTCAGCCGAAAAAAGACTTGAACATGAGACTGAATAGTGGGAATACCCATGGAAGTTCTTTGAAGCCTGGAATAACACCAGATTACCTTTTCCGCTCAAATCATAGAGAAATCATCTCCTCTGGTGCAAACGCTCCCAGCAAGAACACAAAGACGAGATACAGGAACCACCTGTGGATTCCCACACAAGAATCAGGGTTCAGTTCTATTTATAACGCATTATGCAACAAGAACTGTTTAATGAAATAACATCTGAGGTCAAATGCAGATAAAGAATGTTTTTATCAGGGGCCAAAATGTAAATGTATTGTGCACGGTTATATAATAATAATTCTCTGTGATGTTTTGTGACTGTATGACTGTATGATCCAGTTTATTGTTATTTAGGAATCATATACAATCACACATATCTTGCCAGTCACAAAACATAGGCTGGGATTTTGTTTTTCATTAAAGTCATTAAAGTGTGAGATTTCTTTAGTAAAGGTTTGTGTACAGTAACATTGATTTGAAAGGCACATAATTACAACAATAACAATAATAACAGCAAAGGTTAGACGGTCTTACGGTTATCTTAAACCTTAAATTGAACCTTAAACCTTGTAGATTTTCTTTCTAGTACGGTTAATAGCCAACAGGTAATTGTGTTTTATTTACTCACAAAATGTATGTGGTGCTCATTGAGTTTTAGTCTAGTGTACAGTTGACACAACAGTGGTTCAAGTTAAACAAAAGAAGAGATAATTCTTATTTTAGCTGTGGACTGACAGACACATTGTAAACGCAGACGGCAGTGAGAGTTCCCACGGAGAGATACACACACACACACACACACACATTTAATTGAAACACAGCCTATAGTTAGGGTTTAACTATATTCCATACAGGAACTTAACTCAGTCTATAATAACTACAGGTCTGTATAATGACTGAGATCTGTATTGTAAGTGGAAACGAGAGAGAAAAATGAACAGGATTCATACACTTAAGTATCACCCGTGAGAACCAACAGCGGCTAGTTAAATCAAAAGAAGACAACATCAGTTTCACTGTTACTGAAGCATTTATCTCTTTAAGAATTTACCACCAATACTTAGTGTGCTGTGTAATCAGTGGTTGTTATATCACAGTTGTGTCGGGTCACCTGTCGCCACAGGAAAGAAAATCCCAAACACAGTGAAGAAGGTCTCGTCCGTCATGAAGTCTTGCAGTGTGTTCCTACACAGCAGTTCCTCTGAACAGCCAATGAATCCAAGCTCTGCAATAAACACTCAGACCGAAACAATGTTAGGAAAGACGTTTGTTTATTACATGTCAGGAGGCCTAAAGCATTACTGAGTGTTTTATGAGGAAAGTCTGCATTGAAACGCTGATAAGAATCAGATTCATCCCAGAGTCTGTCGTTGTCTTCCATTGCCAAGCAGCAGACATTACGCAGACTGTCTACCTTGTGTGTAAATTAGAACCTGGCCTCTTGTTTTAAAAACCAAGCCGAAATATTTAGGCCCTTTTGAAAAGCCAGACAGATCAGTCTAAATATTTCATGTGTTGCACAAAACATCTCTCTGCTCATGACCACATGCAAAACTGCTTTCCATTACATGCAATGAAAGGAGGGTTTCTGAGGGTAATGTGTGACGGAGAGAAGACTTCGATCTCTGGTACGAAATATTACAGGCCAAGTTTGCACTCCATTGCCTGGACTGACCGCCACCACCCCTTATGTAACAGCTGGGGGGGGACAGACGCCCCACCAAGATGCGTGCAAACCCAGGGCCGGTCTTTTTCTTGGGAGTACATGCCAAGTTCAATAGCTGTGCAGTGCGGACATGATGAAGGGAATGCTGGACTGAGCTCTGGGTGTGTTCACAGGCAAACAAATCAGACAAGAACAGGCAAAATGTTTCACAAACATCACTGATATCACAATTCAGACGAGAGATTCATTCTGGTGGCAGTTGTGAATGTCTGGAGTGTTTCAACACTTGTGTTTCATATCCTACAGCAAACCAGAAAGGACCAAAATGAATATAACATTGGATGGACTTATAATATAACTTTTCTGGAGCTATTTTACTTTTTAGAGCTTAACAGAAAATGCACTTATATTATATGGAAAACAGCAGCTTAAACATTCTTTAGGGCGAGAAATGACAAGCTTCATCTTTACATTTAACCATTTTAATGACACTTTAATGACTTGTGAATTGTTTTAGCATCAACAGGCATGTGTTAGACTTGAGGAGAACACAATGCACGAGTCTGATAACAATTACATTGTTTAGAAGGAATCCAGGACAGGGAATATGATTCAGTTGCAGTGGATGAAATTTTCCTTGATCCCCAGGGACAACAAACAGAAGTTTACAGCAGAGCAAATGAATGACAAAAAACAGTTGGTGGGTTGGGAAGGATCTCACCTATGCAAAGATAAGGCACTCATCCAGAGAGACAGCTACAGTACAGAACCTGGCTCAGTACAACAGCATGATCCATTTCCCTCTTGGTTATCTTGTGATGGGAAAGAATGTGTTGGATTAATGACATGTTTATCCAAAAGGAAGTCACCACCCTTTCAGAAGCCCTGCCTGTTCCTACACTTCCAAATCCCGGCTAGAAGAGAGAGAGTTAGAAACACAGAAAAGACTTCAGAAGAAAAAGACAGACGAACAGAGGCAGACACTGCTCTAGGCAAAACAGATATGATGTATTATAATGTGGTATAGATGTATATGCATGCGCATGCTGGCAAAATACACGCAGGCATGCATGACGCATTGCATTTTTCCAAGCATTCTGACTGCAGTTGGATATTTATAGTGAGAATCCTTCTGATCTGAAATCTAAAGATTTGGAAGAGGAAGTGATGATGTGGACATTTCTAGTGAAGAGCTCGGATCTGCTTCCTGCTGGCTCTTTTGTCTCAGGCCAAAAATGTGGGTGAGTCCGGTCAACACCCTTAACCCAAAACTATGAGCGCATGACAGTTTCCTGTCCAACCCAGTGGGCCTAAATAGAGTGTCTCTTTCACATTGAGTTAAGAGAAACACAGTAGACCATCAGCCTGGGAGACTGAAACACTACAAACATCACACCTTTATAAATCCACTTATGAAAGTGAAAATATATCGTTCACCCAGAGAGGGAATAAAAGTCAAAATATTCAGCTCTCGTGGGCAGATATTAGTATTTTTGCTATGAAATCTGATTTGTACTTTACAGCAATATTAAATAATTTCCTCCCAACTTAAGAAGAAACCATTAAGAACCGAAAAAACATGTTTAAACTGCAGTAACTTCTGCCTCTCTGCTGACACCTCTGTTTAAAAACAGAAAATGCAGCTTACGATGTCTTTTTCTTACGTATGCTGAAGTCAAAATGAAGCCAAACAGACACATACCAACATATCTGACCCAGCAGCTCAAATTATAAATCATTATTCTAAACTTACCATTGGGAATCGTAGTAAGATAGCAAGACTGTGTTAAACACACGTACTTGCTCAAAAACTGATTTTTGTTTATTTTGACTCAAAAAAGTTACGGATCGCAGCTTTAAATTTCACTTCAACTGCTGAATTTGAATTCATTATTTGATCATTTGCATTTAAATTAAATTTCTGCCTACAGGCCATGGCGGAAAAACACTTCAAGAAGGCTGAAATTTACCTGCATGTAACAAACAACAGCAAACCAACACAAAATCAATTCTTATATCCTGCATTTTGCTGAACCTAGAACAGAATTTGAGACAATAACAGCAATTAAACGTCCACAGCAGCAGTAAAGCTGACAGAAAGCTCACAGCTCCTCTTGTGTGGTAACAGGCGAGAGGGAAGGACACAGAACTAGGAGGTGCTCCCATTTTTAATCTAGCACAAATGTGTTCATGGCAATGGTATGAAAGCTCAGAGGACTGTGCTCAAATGTTCTTCATCTTTTCCAGCAAAAACATTTTCAAACGATTTAACAAAACACTGAAGTATCAGTATTTTAAGATGTAGATATCATCAGTTCAGTCAAATTTACATTCATAAACCAATTACAATCTTAATATCACTAATTTGTTTTACTAATACACATCTTAATATGAACAATGCAATTTGCATAATACCATGTATTCTGTGTGTATACATATTTTATAATATTCCTGTTTTGCGTCTGTTTTTCTTTAATAATACGTAAAGCTTCTTTAAAACAAAGCCACAGTGTAAATAAATAAATCTGAATTGAACTGAATTGTGGCCACATTGGGTAGGAGACAACCAGCACCCGATACTACAGCGTGAACTGTATATAAATAAAACATATTCATTCTCAAAAAGTATTTTACAACCAAAATACGTGCTCAGCCTCTAAGCCTTTCCAGACATTACAATGATATGGAATGTAGACATGCTGAGATCTCTACATCAGCCAATAGAAATCGAGCATCTACAGTTATGAAATTTTGCCTGTACTGACCACCTGCCCTTGACTACGTGATTAACAGTGTTATCACAGTGTAAACATCTGTACCGCAGCTCCTTTTCCTGCCACTGGCAGGTAACCCACCCGTACGGCGCCTGCCCTAAACCACGCAAGCCCCTGGAGTCATGCCAGTGGTGAGATCATTCCACAACCACACGGCTTAATTGAAACAACCTGGAGGAACCAGCGAGAACACACTGCAGCCTGACTTCAGCTCCTCAGATCATCAGAGCAAAATGACACCAGCAGTTTACAAGTAATGTCCTATAATCAACAACCCGACCTGTCAAACTTTCTCTGCAGAGAGAGCGAGAGAGAGAAAAGCCATCTTTCTAAAAGTCTTGTGTCTTCATTGGACAGGAAGCCAGTAATCAGGAGAACAGGAAGTGTTGGGATGGATTTCCTGCAAACCCAGTGTGAAAGTACATACTGACCTCGTCTGAGGTGGACAGCCAAGAATAAAGTAAAAATGACAATGGACTAAGAATGCCTGCATGCTTTCTTTTCTTGTCCTGACTCCTACTTAGCTCATATAAATTCCTGCAGCTTGATTGATTGTTTTGATTTACTTCTGTCTTGTATCTGTTACAAAAGGATTTTAGGTCTTTATCATTAAATGCAATGATACATTTTGATCTGACAGACTTCTGTGATTATAGCTTGGTACAGACTTAGTAAAAGGAAAACAAATGCTGCCTCCTCTCTGTTTTCTTAAACTCTATATTTTGAATGCAATTGTTGTAGTTTTGTGATTATTTTGGAAAGAGACTCAGTACCAACACTGGCCTTGAGATCTCTAACAGCAGAGGCTGAACCTGCTCAAGTTCTCACTGACTGCCAGCTTATCTTCTCAGCTGGAGCTGGTGTAAAAAAACTTGCAATGTTTGTTAAGTCTAGAAAACAATAAATCACCATTAGCCCTTCAAATGGCATAAGTTTTTTCACAACACACAGGACAGCATTATTGGGACACTCCCCCATTTATGTTACCCTGACCCCTACTGGACGCTGTAGATATAAGTGTTACTCACAACTAGTCACCATTACCTGTCTCTAATCCTTCAGTTCTACAGACCTGGGTAAAAAACTGACATTATTATTGATGATACAGTTGACTGCAGATTACCTGAACATCTTCATGCGATATTTCCTCCAGTGCCAGATGACATCAGCTGTACGTGATCTGAAGAGAACAAATGCTTTTTAATGGCCTGTCAAAGGTATCTTTAAAATGTTTGGAAACACTCCATAATAAGATTCAATTGTTAAATATTAGTTAATGCCTTAACTAACATAAACTAACAATGGACAAAATACATATGCATCAAACAAAGTAAACAACTGGTGTAGTTTTGTATTTACCAAAAATGTTTCGTTTTAAAGAAAAGTGTGTGCACCTCATGTGTGTTCAGTTTGAGTAGACCTCTCTTCTTGTGTTTTACTGTGTGTGAGCTGCTTTATTTGAAATGCAATATTTTCTTTACATTTAAAATCAGTTTGCTAAACAATGTCACAATGTTTAAACAATACATTTGATTCTGGCACGACTTCTCCTGAGTGATGAATTATGTGGACCACAACAAGCAGAAACGACGCTCAACTATTTGTTGTTGTATTTGGAAATTTAGTATTACACAACAAATGCACACAACCAAAAACAATCAGTACATCTCCCTCCATTTCTTAGGCAAAGTATTGCATTAAAGTATATTCTATGAAACAATTAGGCTACAATAAAATGGATACACTACATACAAAAATATAACCAGTGTACAAAGACATGGACATGCATTCCCAAATGTAATTATATATATCTAGAACTATCAAGAAGAGCTTTCTGACAAAACCATCTGTTTTTCATTCAATTTAAATGTGATTCAATTTAAATTTAATCAAATACCCAATGATTAAATGACAAAAGTGATGCGTTTAAATGGATATGACCTTTTGCAAACAACAGAGCTTATAAAAACCACCACACCATTTACCTCAAAGAAAGAAAAACAATGCATTAGGCTTCCCTTAAATTTTCCAACGTTTGTCAATTTCTGGAGCATCTTTAACAGTGTTGAATACATAATCTCAGATATCTAATAACATTGAAGTGATAAAAACATCTTTGAAGCTGTGTTAAAGCCACACAAGAGTGTCTCAAAATCAGACTGTAATTTTCCAAACTGCATTTGCAGGCAATTCTAAGAGAGGATTTTTAATAACATGAACACAATTATGCTTTTTTTTAAACAACAGTTGTGCTTAGAGGGTTCAGGAATCGTAGCAAAATGGCAGCAAATATTCTTAAATCATGTTGCTCTCTAAATATACCGCACGCAAAAAATGCAAAATGCACTTGATTGTAAAATATACAACATATTTACAACACATGTAAAAGAAAGGAATGATACAGGAATGTTTAGGCACACGTAAGAAACCGCAAAAACATTTGGATCGGGAACGTCTTTGACACCCAGAACATGCTATGAAACCACACACACAGAATCACCAGCAGAACAAATACATGTGCTGTAGAATTATTCATAAAACCGTTTGATAATTGATGTGGTTAAAAGATTATCAGGAATTTACACAGAAATCTTTCCTGCTCATGTTTCATGATGAGTGTACAGCTTGACTTGATACTTCATTTTTTGAAATAAAACTAAGATTAATCAAGACATTAATCAAGACATACAGTATGAGAAAAGCAGATACATTTCTGTAATGTGAGAAAACAAATCTTTTATATTACATGATTAGTTATTACGCTAAAGAAAGAGATACAGTAAAGAAATGCTGTGTACATATACATACTACAACTTTACTAAACATTACAAGTTTCATTTCCATTTTAATCCAATTAGAAACAGCACATGAGTGATACACACGTTTGCTAATGGACCAAAAATAAGCATCAAAATAAGATCTTAGATGATCGTACGTGCTTCACTCACCCTCCCTGACTTCACTAAAGACAACGTAACCATAACGTACTGACATGATTACTGCTGACATCTCAAATTTAACAGGTGTGCATTAGATGTTTAAATAAGGGGAATCAGAAAAGTGCTTAAAGACAATAAAGAAAAAATGACCATGAGCCCAAAGTGCTACGAAGAATGTCTAGCAGATCTTAATGCATCTGCAAATAAAAAAACACTGAATAAAAGCGAGGGCATCTCTCGAGGAAAAACAGTGACTTCAGCAGTTATGCAGTGTGAAGTCAGACTCACTTCTGACAGTAAACAAAGCGCCATATGCGAGACACAACCTGGCAAAGACTATCAGCTGATTCAAACTGTACTGATTATTACAAAAGTAGCTATTCATCTGAAGAACAATCTCTTGTTTTCAGAACCTTTGGAGTCTTGTGAATATTATTTCAGGATTATATAATCTCATTATATAAAATAATGGGCTAGGTCAGAACTCAGTCAAAATTGTAGAGATTATTTATAATGTATTATTAAAGCACAGAATGAAAGTCCTTTCAACATAATGCACATAAAAGGAATACACAAATGAGCAAGAAAAATATGTTAGTTAGCAAACAGTTTTAACTGAAGTGTAGATCCCTCACAGAGAGGAACAATATAATAAGTGCGTTACTCTAGGGCAGAATAGTGAGGTCCTATTAGTACCTCTCTTAAAACATGCAATTAAAGCAAAAACTGATTGTAATGCTGGTAATATTATTAGGTCAGCCGACTGTTAAAGCTGCAATCTGTAACCTGTTTTTTGTTTATTTTTAACCAAAAAAGTTACAGACTGCAGCTTTAATGAACTCCAGCAAAAAGGACTGAACTTGCATTAGTTTTTTTTTTAGGAAAGTCACCTGTGACCCACATCATTTAAACTGAAACAGCAACACAGCAAACTGTTAGCACAGTTTGGACAAAACATGTTTGATTAGATTATTAGGGAACTTATGGGCTGGAACTTCTAATTAGTTAGTTTGGCAAGCCATCATTTGTTTATCTTGAGCATTACATGTGCAATACACAAGCACTACCATGACAACATGAATCCAGTCTTAATTAGTGGTGCTGATAATTACATTTAAAGTGATGTACCACTTTCCTTCCTTGATTCCCACACGATTGGACTGTTTGATGGAGATGATAAATCATATATTTGCACATAAATCACATTGCCTTCACTGATAGGACTCAAAGACCTTGAATATAAAGTGCCTTTAAAATGCTTTAAATCTTTAAAAGCTTTTGTTTAGCCAAAGGTTTGGCTGCTCGAAGCATCTGGAGATGAGGTTAGTTGAGTTCTTGTTTCGCTGACAAGAGAGAACTCTGGGAAATCCGTTCCTCCATGTCCTCTCAGGGTAACTTGTGCACTTGCAACGCTGAATTGTGAAGATATTCCAGATCTTGAGCTTGGAAATTGAGATCGAAAGTTCTGGTCGAAAGTGGCCATTTGAAATGTCTGACTGATATTTTGTGCATCTGTCTTTTTAGAAGGGTTAACCTGGTCGAGAAAGTCTTCTGTTGGAGAAACTGAGGAAGAATTAGTCTCATCACCTGAGAAGGAGAAGGAGTGCTGGGAATCTACTAAAAGGCTAAAGCTGGGTTTCTCCAAGGTGGACCTTAAAGGAGAATTCATGCTCGGCCTGAACCGGGATGGGGAGGTGAACTGCTTCTCAGTGGAAAACAAAGGCTGGCCAGCAAGACTGGTATTGTCATTTACAAAAGTAAGGCTCTGGTTGTTTAGGTAGGTGTCATTCTGACTGGTCCTTTCCAGTGCTTGCTGAAGAAACTTGGAGTACTCCTGCAAAAGACTGGCCTTCTCTGCAGGGGGACCTTGTGAGCTAGTTCCCAAAGACTCAGCAGGGCTGCTCTCCTCAGAAGAGTTGATGGAGATGCTGGACGTCACCTCCGTGTCCGCTACGCTAAAGGAAATCTCCGCCTGCCCATTGGCTTTATTGGAGTAGTGATCAAGAAGCGTCTGCAGGACCTCATCTGGAAGGACGTTCTTCTCATTGCTGGATTTGATCTCCACGTTCAGAGTCTGGGTCTCAGCAAGAATCGTGGCAGGAACAGTTTCATCAATGATGCTTGCGACAGACGCCTGAGTGACAGAGGGTTGCGTCACAATGCTGCTCACGTTCAGAGCATAGTCTCGGCTAGCATTAGCCGTGGCCGCCTGCAGGTAGCGTTTCTTCTTGAGAAACTGCATGGCATCATCGTAGTTTGTGCTGCTTCCAGTTGGTTTTGTTGGTCCAGCCTGCAAGGTATCTACTGACTCTATATCAGGGCTGGTCTCGACATCCAAGAGGCCTTTATTGTCCACGATCTCAAATGTGTATCTTGTGACTTTGCTCTCTTCAAATGAGGACAAGGGAGAGAGACTTTGGGACTGTTCCGGAGACTGCTGCTTCATACCCCTCCGGCTGGCAATTTTTTTTAGCACTAGTTTTGGAGGACTGATGATGTCATCGTTGGACTCCTCCTCTGCAAGATGTCTGCTGCCAGGCGGCGAATCAGAAAGCTCAACCGAATAATCCGTCACAGCGTACTCATCCTTCACTTTGGTAGCTACTGCGTAAAGAGAAACACACTCGTTTTTATCAAGCCTGTCTTCTGTTTTCTCCTCAGTATCTGCTTCCCCTTTTTTTTCCAGAATGGAGGGACTTGCGAGAGAGACTCGACTTTTGTCAGAGGTCTTCTGACGCTTTTTCTTGGGAAGCGTGCATTCTTTGACCGCAAAGGAAAAGCCCAAGTTTTCCGGGCTGTGAAGAGGGACCTCTTTGGCAGCAGCTTTCTGCACCTTCCTTTCCTTGTTCTCATGGCACATACGTCTGTGCTTCAGTACTCGGTCAGTTCTGGAGAAATACTGTTGGGAAAATATACATTCTTATTAATTATTTACATTCTGTATTAATTATTTAATGGAGAGCAATTTCTAACCAACCAAAATATTTAATAGCTAAGCATAACTAGAAAGAAATGTAGAATCACTGTAGAAATTTCCATAAATTTTTCCATAAATGTGGAATTTCTTGATACCACTTGTTAACTACAAAGTATGACATCTGATTTAGTGTTGACTAGTTGTGTTACACTAACCTGATGGCAGTAGTCACACTGGTAGGGCTTCTCTCCACTGTGTGTCCTCTTGTGTCTCTCCATGTGATATTTCTGGATAAATTTCATTCCACACTCATCACAGCGGAACGGCTTTTCTCCTACAGGTGGGATAATACAAGAGATTATGTTATGCAGAAGTATATAAAGTCTGTGGGAACCGGAAGTTGCTTCACTGTTCTGATGCTATTCATAGTGAAACTGAAAAATAGAGGGGTGTGGCTTGTATTTCCACTGGGAATTGATTGGCTCTAGAAAAGAGGCGTTTCCAAGCTAGCAGCAGACTACCGTTGGAGGGGTGTGGTTAATGGCTCTGTCTCCGCCCAAAACAAGACTATAAGGGCACATTAATACAAAATAATTAATAAATGTGTAAGGATAAATAATTTATAATAAACACCTCAATATTCAATTCTTAAATAAAAATAGTATATTTTGATTTTATGGTGATTTTAAGCAACATTTCTCTCGTTGAAGTAATCAATGAATAGAATGACATCATGTGAGGACTTCTCTCCAGTCCTCTCAATGTCTCTAAACTTGTTTTGTCCGTCTATAAAAGCCTGATGCACCCAGAACACTCACTGCTTACCTGTGTGGATCTTCTCGTGTCTCTGAAGCAGGTACTTCTGAATAAAACGCATGTCGCATTGATTGCATTGAAAAGGCTTTTCACCTGCAAGAAAGTTTTGTTCTTCATTTGTTGTTCTTTATGTTTCAATCATTTCTGCATGTGAAAATCAGACTCACCAGTGTGGATAAAAACGTGTCTTTGTAAATGGTAGTTTGTCCGGAAAGCAGCATTGCAGTGCTGACAAACATGGGACTTTGGATTCTGGTGGCCAAGGGAACCGTCCTCATTAATAGTGAGAATCTAAAATATAATCATGTCATTAAAAAAGTAGAACTGAAGAATTGTTAAATATTTCACGTTTTATGACCACTACTGTAGACTGCAATTCCAAAGTCATAACGTATAAATGTAAACTATTTAACAGACCAAGCTGACAGTTTTAGGTTGTAAGAATTTTCCTTAACATTTCCATTAAGAAACAAAAATGTTCTGTATTTTATGTTCTGTATGATGTTGTGTTATTGTTTGGTTATACAAACATTATTCAAATTTATTTTGTAACGTTCTTAAAACATTCCATTTAGATATGTAATATAATGTTAAA
>JAZGTK010018070.1:0-12008 GCA_036877625.1 Ambastaia sidthimunki
CACACACACACACACACACACACACACACACACACACACACACACACACACACTTTTGTACATACACTGTAAACATGCACTGTACTCGCACACAATCTAGGTCAGAGCCAGACAGCAACACTACGACAAACCCTGCCCAGTAACCCTCTCTTGTAACAGGAGGGGTGGAGGTCACCCGGTCTACCCACAATCTCTTGCTCTCTTGTCCCCGACCAGACAAAATTCATATGATTACGCCCCTCTCCCCACCCCCAGCTGTCTGATCATGCTCAGCAACCTCTGAGAAGCATATGCCATCTACTGCTCAAATATATGTGGGAACTTTTCTGTCTAATTTTTAACAACAAATAATGGTTTTAACAGAATAAGCCATTTAGTTTTGTAACTGTTTCAGGCTTGCCCTCTATTCTGACTTTATAATTTCCCCTCTACAATAAAATACCTTAAAATAATTATAATAAAATCAAAATTCACTGTGACAGTTGAAGAACCGAGATGTTAGAGTTTTACTTCATGATCTAACTGTAGCTTAATGACATTACAGGTCAATATTTGAGCTGGTCATATACAATAAGATGTTTTATTATTTTCAAAGTGAAGTGACTGCTTTTTTAAAAGACAAAGTTTGTCCAAAGGTTGTCCAACTTTCCCAAAAAGTACAAAAATGTCATTATTATTACACACAATATTTAACACCACCTATACACTAAACCTAAATACATTAGAAATAAACAGTCAAAAGTGCCACTAATTGAATTATCATTAGATATACATATAAATATAGGCTAATTGAAACAAGTATGCTTTTTAACCAACATACAGGATGAGAACAGACCTCTTCATTTTCTTACTGTATATCTAAAAGGTTGAATGAGTTCACAAGGGCTGGATTTCATTAAAATAACTGACTGTCTGGCTTGTTTGTCCTGTCATGATCCTGGCATATTGTCTGCGCTAGTGTTTTAGGCTAACCATAGAAAGTTTCTGAAACCTTTAGATGTTTGTAAATATACTGCAACTCAACCCTGTTGTCATGTTGTGCTAAATAACACAGCACTTTATGACCACAAATGTGCAGAAACATAAACACAAATGGCTCAGGTCTTCTGCCCAACCCTGTTATAGCATGTATTTGTTTGTAACTGTTTTTGCAGTTCAGCATTTGTGCAATTGACAAAAATTGAGATGAGACCACATATCTTCTCATCTTCTTTTTTAAACAAGGACTAGTAATTGATTCTGGTGGGACGAAGTATTTTTGTGCCTTTTCTTTTTGGGCTCTGGCTTAGCCTAGAGCGGTGAGTAGAAAGAAAACATTGTGACTCATTTTGACCAGATTTCAAACCTTTTTGTTTTTTGAAGCCAAATTATAGACATCTGCTTCAATTTTAACCGACTTTGGTCAAAACCTTATCTCAATGATGCCCTTGTCTCTCTAGCAGTTTAAAGCTCAAATGAGTCACAAAGCAGGCAACCAGGCTTAAATATAAATATGTTTCACATGACCGTTGACATCTGCTCTCGCTTTGGCCAGGGGCTTCTTAGGTTAAAAGAACAACACAAAAAGAACAGCACAAAACTAAATCTGTACAATTTTGAAGAAAAAAATGAGTGGTGTGGACATGAAACAAACGCATAGATGTTGTGATTTGTGGCTTGGGCTTTGCTACGTGATTGCTTTCAGGTCCAGATCAAAAGAGCCCACCATGAAGTCTTTTAGATATTCTTGTCCCTCTTTCATTCTTAGTCAAGGGTATTTTTTCACCACCAGGCAAAACTTCCAAAACCATTTGCTTTAAAAGGTTATAGCACACAAGCACAATCAGATTACTGTTAAATTTTGCAAAGGTAGGATAACTAGCATGGTTAAAATTTTTGATTGATTAAAAACTCTTTATTCTTTTGACACCAATTTTGTTAACATTTAATTAAAATGTGTTTGATGCACGTATTTCGATAAGCAAAAAGATGTAAATGTAAAATGTGTTGAAAGAATGTTGATAGAGAAAATGTAAGAAAAAAGGCAAATGTTGATGGGGATAAATTGATTCGCACAAGGGCAAAAATAAATATCTGAGAAATATTTTATACAAACAACTCACTAATCACAGGTTATGCCTGTAGTTCAAAGGACTCATACACCGCAACCATTTGGTACTGCAACTATTTCCATTTGGTATGCATGGGCCTTAATAGTAATTAGAATGTGTTATGATAGAGTGTTATGATGGTCATTTGCAAATGAAATAACATTCATTTTAATTTACTTTTTCAGAGAACAACAAAGACACTTGCCTCCAGAAAGTGTTAGTGAAGGCGGAGCCTATGGAAGTGGACCCACCCCTGGAATTGTCTCCACCCTCATCTCATCTGCTGGGCTTTAGCACTTCAGGGACGAGTGAGAAAAAGGAACCGAGGGTCAACCTCCCAGAGCCTTTGCCCCGCCCCCAAAATGACCTTTTTTCCCAGGATATATCAGTCAAAATGGCCTCTGAGCTGCTTTTCAAGCTGTCTGGTAAGTGTCTACAAGAGAAGAAATAGAGGGTACATATGTCTCGGCTTCAACAAGACTGTCCTTTTTGCAAATGCTTTCTGCATCGACAGTGCTCAGGTTGTCTTCTCTGTCATCTTCTCTGATCGCTGCACTGACACACTAGAGAGTGGAAGGATGTTTGCGGTGTTAAATGATGGCAGGATCAAGCTTTTCTTCCTAGAGCATTCTGAGGATTAGCCGAGACAAACCTGCCCCCAATGCTCCTGCCAGCTACGGCTCTTTTTAAATGCCATCTAGCACCTCGGAAGACGAGCACAAAAATCCAACACCCCCACCCCCCCGCACATACACACATTTACACATACTCAAACCTTCAAGCACGCCATTCGCAATCTCCCACTACCCCCCCTTCCCATGGGAGTGGTGTGTAGCTGCACAGTGTGTATGTATAACCCCTAAACCCTCGACTCCCTCAGATTGTTCTCAAATATTCTGGCTAAAGCACACTGGCTTGCACACACTTCCCTTGTCTTTCTCTTTCTGTCTCTCTCTCCCTCTTGCTCCTGTGCAGCATCGTCATGGCAACGCAGAGAGCCCTTCCATCCTCTGTTGAGCCGTGTGACCGAGAGGGTGTCAGAGAGAGGGAGCTTAGGAAGTGCCACCCAGGGAGCAAGGTCATTACCAGACCACCAGAAGAGAGAAAGACAGACAGCTATATAGACAGACTGGAGATACTGTCCTGTTTTGCTTTTTGAGCTGTACATTTTAAATTCTGTTTGGCAAATCATGATTTAAAAAATGGTTGATGGATTTATGGTCAGTTGTTGCCAGTGTTAAAAGCGAACTTTTTCATTAAGGAGCGATAATTGCCCCTGGAATTGAGTACTTTTTTTTTTTACTGGGGCACATTTTTTTCCAACACACAGCAAGGTCTTAATGAAAGGAACCTAGGTGTAAAAAAAAAAAATTAAAATATAGCAAATGTTAAATGGTGGATAGAAAACAGAAGCACAATGGTTTTGTCACTTTTGGTTCCATTTTTGCCCTGCATTAGTTTCTAAGCCTGGTTGTTGTGGTGAACATGTTGGCACCTACTACTCGATTAGACACAAAAACCTGGCCCACAAATGAATCCAAGTTTAACTAACCAAGTTTAAAGTTTAACTGCATTTTTCTTTTTTTCAGAGAAAGTAAGTAAAGCTAACGAAAACAAAGACAATGCATCATTTGGTATACACAGGTAGGTTGTTATGCATATATTTTGCTGATTATCCAATCAGCTGTCAGCAATCTGCCGGTGTAATGGTGGCTCCTTGTGTTTTCAGCCCTTTCCTAGATGACTGCTTTAGACAATCACCTTTCCCCGCACGCTCCAAGAGCTCTTCCCCAGCTGAAGCTGGCTCTTCAAACAAGGTTGTCCAGCAAGGTAAGACCCCCATCTCTGCAGCAGCCAAGACTCTTTAAACACCCAAATCTATGAGTAGATATATGCATAGAATCCACCTCTCCAACATAATACAAGGCTGGAGTGGCCCCTTGTGTTTCCACCCACCTTTGAGACTGCTGGACTGGGCAGCTGGCACTCCCTGCCTCCCTCTACTGGCCCCTCTGGCAAAGGGTAATTAGTTTGCGCTTGCCTGGCCCGATTCCCTACACCAGTTAATGAAAAAATGATTGGGTTTTTCATGTCCATGGTGCGTGAAAGTTAATTCACTACGCACTCAGACATGCATTCGGTTTAACACGCAGACACAAAATGAACGTACACGAATCACATAAAGAATAGCCACGACCCTTGCCTACCACTTTATCTCTCTCTTTGTCTTTCACTCTTTCATTTTCTTTCTCTCCTTCATTCCTTCTTTGCTGTTTTCATCACTGCATGTCTAACACCTTATAACCTGGTGTGGGTAGTTACTCCCACTCATTAGTTAAGACAAAGCGTTTTTTTTTATTTTATATTTAACAGCACAATCAGTGTTCGAAAAAAAATTGCTCTACTTGTACTCACGGCAAAGAAAGACATAATCTGTCTTTGTTTGTTTGCGTGTCTAATTAGTGTGTCTATGCCTAATTTGATCATTGTTGTCTAAAATCACCTTGGTTCTTGGCTTCGTCAGAATTTCCATTGTCTGTTTGTACATACTTAATTGCGTGTGCTAGTGTCTATAAGTTCATTGACTCTGTGTCTTGTGTATGTGTGTAAGTGTGCCTTCAACTTCAGTAGCTTTGCGGAGGCTGTGTCTCATCTCTCTCTAATGACACTAATTAAACTATTAAACACTTCAAGTAATTGATGTAGATGCTGGACTATCTCGATTAAGCACCATGACCTTGGCTTGACCCCAAACTCAGTACGACTAACCTGAAAACTTAAGCTTTTAAAATAGTAGTTCACTCAAAAATAAAAATTTGTTTATTTTTTACTCACCCTTATGTCAGTTTAAATCCGACTTTCTTCTCCAAAACACAGAGCAAGAAATATTAAAAAATTGTACCGACTTGTGTAGTATATTTGAAGACCTCTAAAGCCTTTTGATTGTTTTGTGTAAGACACAAATTTATTTTTAAAATGTTTGACATTCACTATACCGGATGCGTTCTTGAGAGACATAGCAATGTCTGATTGCTCTGTTGAATTGGACCTTTTCAGTGGTTGATAAAGACATGAAGTTGAGTAAATGATAACAAAAACATAATTTTTGGATGAACTGTCCCACTTTAAGAAGCTTATGCACCATCTCAACCATCACTGACGGAGATAAACCTCAACAACAAAATCATAAAGGTAAAAGTGTCATATGTATTGCTTAGCCATGCATTCCCCCACTGAAGCATTGTGGGAAAGTGCGATCTTTTCCTGGCAGTCCCTGGGCTCTGTGTCACACTAGAGCTGTCACCATCACATCACACCGCCGCTTGGTGGGACATGAGTCAGACGCACAGGTTCATATGAGCACCGTGACTCAGTGGAACCGTGGGCCTCAGGGTGACGGGGCTGATTTAGTGCCCTGTGTCTGATTGTGTGTTGCCTTTTCTAAACTCACACATAGATTGAAGCAGAGGGCAAAACACCCACTGTAGTTTTAATTAAAGCTCTTGTGCAGCACAGGTCAATGCGGGGGACGGCTGGGAGATGGCACACACATGGCACAGTTATTTAATTATGTGGTTTAGCTGTGCTAATTCATGCTGGTAGTGTGACACTGATAATCAAGTTGAATCAAGATGCTTTAAGATTCAGATATGGTCAAATCATTTTACGTTTGATAACAACCAGTGTTCAGATATGTTAAAGGTATGAAAGTTTGGTCAAATTTGACCCACCTTTGATTAGGTTACAGTGGGTTTAAGACTTTGCTTAAAGGGATAGTTCACCCAAAAATCAAATTTGGTCATCATATACTCATCCTAATGTTGTAGTCACCCTCACGTTCTTCTGATTTTACATTTATTACATAAATATTGATTATTACATAAATATTGATGGATCAGTTTGTGTTAAAGAAAAGTGTTACATATTTGGAGGTAAATTTTAAAAATTAAAAAATTAAAGCTACACAAGCTGCAGATAAAGTTACTTATATTGTATATGTTTAGACATTAGAAGGGTTATTGCAGATAAAGCAGATAAAGGCAAAATGGTTTATTGCTCAGCACACTTAATTTCCCTATTTTTTCCAAAGCTGAATTAATGTGCCTCATTTTTAGCTGGTAATACACCAGCAGTAAAATCAAGCAGGTGAGCACTTATCCTTATGTCTTTTAAAATAATGATATATTTCAGAGCGTACTACAGGATAGATGGCTCGCATTCGTTTTAACAGCTACTCCAGGACCAATAAAAGCCCTGGAATCTTTGTGCATGATAACAATGAAATTCACACCCTGACATTAGGTTGCCCTTTAGATGTATATTTGCCTCAGAAGTGTCTTTCAACCAAGATCACTGTGAGGAGCAAAGGGGCAAATTTAGCATCAAAATGATGACTTCTTGAAGAAGCATTCTGATAAGTCACAAGACCCCTCCCATTGGACCACTCTGAGACACTATGTCTGTTTGGTGTTCTGGGTTTGGTCCTTGGCAGATACAAGCAGACCAATGGAAATGTCGTTCAGGAAATGTCCTTAATTACCCCCATTAAATCCTCTCTAATATGGCAAAAATGTTGTGTCTCCCCACCCTCTTGCCCCCCTTGCTTTCAGTGCCCCCATCAATACTGTGGCTGTATTGCTTATGACAGCATTCATAAAAAAAAGCCTATTTATGAGCAAACCACAAAGTCCAAAGGGACGAGCACACACCCACCGCATACCCGAAAAGCCCCTTGCATGTTTATTAAGCAGATCAGAATGCAGTGGTACATGCATAACTCAAAAAAGCCCTTGAGTCATTGATATGACCTACAAACACAAAACATGCATCTCTGAATGCCTTGAGATGATTAAAGGCCACTTCAGTTGAAAATCTCAGCAAATTTTTTTTTCATAAGTATACATGCTTCTTTTCTGTTTGGGCTTGTGAAGGAACATTGCTTAACATTTAGCAACCTCCGTCAATGTCTGGTACGGAAGAATAATAGCCATGCGTTCATAATGCACCAGACATCCATTTGAAGGGGCTGTGTTGCACGATGACGGAATTTCTTTTTGGCTTATATATTTATTTATCTACTCATTTATTTGTCTCTCTCACTCTCTCTCTTCTTTTTTTTTGTAAATGAGAGAAGGCATGGTGCTGCATTTTAATTTGAAGCAGAGCCAACCACCTTCATCAGAAGGTTAATTCTGCCACTTGTATGGCATGCTCTCTCTCCCTCACTCACCCTTGTCTTCTCTTTCTCTCTCTGTCTCGCTGTCTCTCTTGCTCTTCTAATGAAAGGTGAAACAGGAGCACAGAGCCCAAGACATAAACACCTTTTTGGCTCCCTCATGTGGATGTATAGACTAGTCAACATAGTATCTGACACGGTGACAGAACATGCACCTGACCTCTTGCCAACCTTCATGTTGAATCTGATTAACTCAGTTGTACCTGCTATTATTGCTGTACGCATGTCTGACACGAGTGAAATATTTCAAGAATTTCAAACAAATTAATTGGAGGTGCAAACGTTAATGTTCGTGTGTCTATGTGATCACGTGGATGTCTGCAGTATGAAATCATAAGAAGAATTCTATATATAATAGAGATAAACATTGGCCCCTAAAAGTGTTTTGACATTTAAGAAACACAGAAGTCAATGTCATTATTATTAGATAATGAAATACCAAACCAGGTGCATCTTCAGAAAATTTGTATCGGCTCCTCGTGTACTGTGCCCTCCAAAAGTATTAAGACAGTAATGGAAAATTTGCTGTGGAGTCAAGAAATCTTTTATGATATACATATATACATATTTATAATATTTATAAATATGTGGCAAAGGTACAGAATGTCTAATTTTCTTTTGCCTCATATTCATCTTTTGATTGTAAAAGATTTGCTGGCAACCAGAGCTATTTTTTCTTTGCTCTCTCAATACTTATGGGAGGGCACTGTATATTAACCATTAAACATGTTATAGAAGAGGCTGATTGTGGAAGTTCACCACAGTGCGAAATCTTGTCAATTCCTGTGCATTTTTGTATTTAATTGGTATAATGTATTTATTAAAGCTTTAGCAATATGTTTCATTTCTTTTATTGTGCATTGACTGTGTACAGTAGATTCAGAGAAGGTGAGTGGAGAACCAGGAAATGGACTTGTCCAGTGGAGACTCAACGAACAGCTCTTTCCCTGCCCCATATGTGGCAAAGTGTTTGGTCGCCAACAAACCCTCTCCAGACACATCTCCTTACACACAGGTGAGAATGAAGGCACACAAGCAATCTTGAAATGCATGACAGTGGTACTGTTTTTTGAATAGAAATGTAACTGCTTTAGTGTCAGTGTCCAGTGCTAGTTAAGGGCACAGCAGCAGAAAGCACCAGTTACTGATAAACAAAGGTTTGTGAAACGCTGTATTCTTACATGCACACATATGTCATCATTCTGTGTTGTTGTTAGGACAAGTAATGCCCTAGGTAAGTAAATAAGGTTCACTGGACTAGATTACCATTCCTTTAAAGAGATTAGACTACTGATTAGTCCTGGTGGGAAAAGTGGCCGAGTAATTACTAAGCTGTAAAGAAGTTTCCCAGAGCAGTAAGCTCCCCTGGAGCACAGCACAACCATGACCAGCCTTGCCTGATCCTGGAACAGTCACATCCCACAGGTCCCTAAAGAGCATCAATGAGTGTCTGATCATGGGCCAGCCAAATAGATCTCAGTCTGGATTACCAAACAAATAAATAGTCTTTTGGGGTGAGAGACAGGTTTGACAGGGGTGCATGTGTGGTAATCCAGACCCATGAAAACCTTGTTTTTAATATAAATAAATACATTTATAATAACCCTAAGGAAAACAATAGAGATCTTCGCACTTTCAGCACATGTGCCCTAACAAAATATAACAACTGATGTTTTAATTAATGGCTGTCAAACTACATGTTACGCCTCTTTAAAATTGCCAGAAAGAATGACCAACTCTGGGATGCCATTACAGTTGTCTGTTAGCCATACAGTATGATGTTATTGTTTAAATTCTGGAGGTATTGTTAAAATTGTTAATGATTCAGGCATGGGTGACACAGGCTTCATGCTCTACACTGCTGCATTGCTCATTCACGCTCATATTGCTCATATTACCCAAGAATTGTGTCATACTCTGAGTTTTTCAGAGCAGCTCTCTGTCACTTTTGCTGACATAACAGTTTGCCTATTATAAAATCTCCTCACCTGCAAGAAGTTGAAATTGAAGGACATTTAAATGTTTTAACTTCCAATTTAAATCTTGATATTAATCTACAGCAGAGGTCAAGCTAATCAAGTCAGTGAAAATGCTAAATAATACAAATGCAAAAAATTCACGTGGGTTTCAAACACAGGACTGAACTTTAACTGAAGAAGTCGCACCGGAGGACCAGCTAGTTACTTTATGGGTGTTGATTAATTATAAATTTAAATGTATTAATTTGTGTCATTTTTAATGTATTTTAATTTTAATTAATCATTTTTATATGGGGAAAGGATAGCTTAAGGCATCATGTCTCGCATTGCCTCTTAAATGCTGATTTGTTTGTTTATGCAGAAGAGAGGAAGTACAAGTGTCACCTGTGTCCGTATGCGGCAAAGTGCCGTGCCAACCTCAACCAGCATCTCACTATCCATTCGGTCAAACTGGTGAACACAGATGCCGACCACATCGTTACTGCTGTTATGCATGAAGGCCCAGAGCTCAAAAACTGCCCTTACTACTACAGCTGCCACGTCTGCGGCTTCCAGACAGAGTTTAATGCTCAGTTTGTTAGTCATATGTCTCTCCATGTGGACAAAGAGCAGTGGATGTTCTCACTCTGCTGTTGCACCTGTGAGTATGTGGCCGTGGACGAAGCCGAGATGAAAGCTCACATCAGTGCAGGACATGCAGGTAAGATCTCGCTGTTCTCATGATTACATGTTATTCTGTTGAAAACAGCATGCTTATGCTGGTACACTAGCTAGACCACCACAGCCTAATATAAATTAGTCCATTTATACTGGTTATTCTGCTTCAAGCTGCTCTTTTCACTAGGACACCTAACATACCAGTCTGATATTGTTTAGAACAACTTTGACACAAGACCATTAGAATACCTGTATTTTGTCTGTATTTTTTCTGTATTTGAAAGTGCAACTAGTTTAGACCTGAGTGTCAGGAGGGGCTTTTTTGGGGATTCATATTTTTCGAGCAGTTTTTGTTTTATTTAGATTTATATTTGCTCTGTCTTGTGACCCTGATAACATGATTATCTTTCAGCATCAATAACCTCAAAATTTGTTTGTCACCTTGCAAGGTGTAGCTGGAACTTCAACAGATGTTAACTTGTGATAAATATCTAAGATTATGTCACAGTAAAGGTGGAGAGTGTTTCTGCTGGCATTTTACAGTATAGATAACTGCACAAGCAAGTTTTTATTGACAGCGATGAGAGCGATGGAATAAATTAGATTAGAATTTTTGCCTAGCTGTTGACAAGGGGCTGAGGTAACACCAAATCAGATTACATTAAATCAGCTACTATGGGCTTGAACCTACCTTAGACTTTGAAGCTGATATAATCCTTTCGATGTTAAAATGCTTTCCCCACACTCATATGCATAAAGAACCTGCCAGTCATTTTTAAGAGTATAAACGCTCTCAGAACTTTACATTTTGATATGAGTTTAGAGCAGGACTACCAGTTTGTCTAATCAATGAATGACGGGAAAAGTGGAGTGTGTGCGATTGGGGAACGTGTTTGAAAATATCTGTTGTCGAGTATGTTGAAATTACATCCCGGTTAAAAAACAATGTTTTTGACACCGAAGGTTAATAACAGAAAAAACACATTAATTTGTAGGTTGTATAAGGGGTTCATTTTAGTGAGTTGAGGAGCCGACTGAGTTTGTTAAACTGTGAAGTCTGGTGTTTCTAGATTTAAGAAAGCTGAAAAATCAATTTCCTCAGTCTCTCAAAACTAACATCCCAGTAGCCCTACACAGCCACATCTGCTTTACGCCGCTTGTGATCAGACTGAGCTTGTCTTTTTCCAACAACAGTGACTTCTCAGAGTGACAGCAAAAGAACAAGTTGGTTTGTCAACTGCGATTTAGCGCCCTGCCAAAGACACACCGTGCTACAAATTGGCTGCCCTCAGGTCAGCGCCTACCAGCCTGCAGTTCTTTGTCTCCTGCTTAGAAAGGTGGCTGAGAGCTGTGGCCGTCACTGAGGGGTGCCTGCTTGGCAGCTGTTTTTTCCATCAGTAATGCTTTGTAGCATACTGCAGGTGTTTGGCTAAACCCAGACACAAATTCATTCTGATATTTAGGGCAAGATCCGCTGCTTATAGGAGCCTAACAGAGGCTGTCGAGTTTGCTCCCAGGGATGAAGTAATTTTCCTCAGATGGAGTTCACGAGTCACAAAGCGCATCTGTATTCAAAGATGTCATTGCAGCTGACAATAGATTAAACATGACCACCTACTCTGTATTCTGCATGCACGCTTTCAAAAGAACGGAAGTCTTAACGTGAGCAAAGCGTGCGCGTGAGCTGGCATCGGCCATTTCGCGAGCTCTTAAAGACCTGTGGGGGAGCCATGGCCTGAGATTCTCCCGCCATCTTAGCTGTGGCAGCCTGACCTAGGCAGCCCCCCTCCCCTGCTGCTCTCAGGAACAGCATAGATCAATAAGAGTGCAGGCTTGAGTGTTCTGGCTGCTTGGATACAGAAGTCAGGCTAAACCCACAAGAGCGCCTCTTAGGAAAGAGAGCCCGCCTCCCGACTTTTGAAGGCTTAATACCACGCTGCTGTAGACATACATATTCCTGTCTAGCTTACTGGGTGGATTTCGATCAATTGTGGGATTTTTCTGCCTTTTGCTTGACTCATTACTCAATTCGATATCAAGCCTTGA
>JAZGTK010018073.1:0-12007 GCA_036877625.1 Ambastaia sidthimunki
ATAACAGAGCACGTCAGCCCCCTGGAGTAATCTTGATACCAGAATTACACTCCAAAGCCACAAATGCAGGTGATTTGCAAAAAAAAAAAAAAACACCCCTAGTTGCTTCCTTCTTTGAAGGAATAGTTGGGTGAAAAAGGTAATTCTCCCTTTCGTGACATCCTACCAGTGATAGTACATTTGTCACTAGAGCAAAGGCAAACATGACAGATTTATTTAGTAGACATTTAGTAGACAGTAAATTTTGTTTGCCAGTCATCCCACATTCTCCCTCTCTCTCAAACACACACACATTATGAGGTTATTGGGGCGTGTGACGAATGTTGAAAGAGGTTCAGATCAAATTAATGCTTTAATTAACACTCCTCCATTCAGGATGCACAGCAGATCAGCAGCAGTCTGCCAACCCTTACATGAGTGTGTGTGAGCATGGCCTTCATTGCGGTCCCTGAGGTCTGGACCTCTGTTTTTTTTCAGTGATTAAAAAAAAGTTATGAAATAACTTCCTAGTAAAGTAAAATGTAATTTGTAACGTAATTTTTCAGTTATGTTGTCATAGAATGTGTATCTCTTTGTTAAATTGTTTGTATTATAGTAAAATTCCTGATTTCTTTTATTATCTGATAACATGTATGTATGCATGCCAATAGCATCGGATAAAGGTTAACATTCATTTGTAGAGATGAGTACCATGCATTTCAAGAAAAGAGGGAAAACTGTCCAGCCAATCATATGTCCCAGATACAGCCACTGTCAATTTGTTCTGCTGTATGACAGACGTGACTAATACACAAATTGATTGGTTAGTTTTTCTTTGACTGTTAATTCAGCCTCATGCTCAACTTTGACTGCAAATCAATAGTTTGCCAAGTATTTGAATTTTGCCAGCAACTGTCTATCACTACTGTGATCGTCTGCTTTTTACATTTAGAACTAAAAAAAGCATTTGAAAGTCATTTAACTGCAGACATGTTATGAGAACAGCTAACACAGTTAGCAGACAATAGCTGACAAATCTATTAACACTTCTTAATTCAACAACTAAATATTAATAAAGACATATATTTAATACCTAAACATTAAATAAAGATATAATCATGATGTAATCTATGTAGACAAAGAACATATTAATCCAGCAACATGGATAGCTCAACACAGGTATTGTGAGATGGCAGTAGCACATCTCCTGGTAAATCAGTTTCTAGAGATTTACCTTCATTCCCTGACAACCATGGCTGGCAGCCTCCACAGCCCCCAGTGACTACTGATTTCATCAGCTCCCACAGCTGCCACCCATAAACATCACCATTAGTTGTTCACTTCTACCGAGCTAAACTGAGAACACATCTCTGAACAGGTGAAGAAAAGCTATGGAGGCTCTGGATGGAACTTTTAAACCACATGGAATCTATCCTGAGTGGTCTTAAATGCTTGTGCTGATCTGTTAAGAGTGTCTAGCTGGAGCTGAGGAATAGTCCATAGGCTGGTTTCGGAATCAAACACATGACCTTGCCATTACCAGTGCCATGCTCTACCAGTTGAGCTCTAGGAACAAGTAATTGAATCAGGCCAATTCAGACAGCCTTTCTGCCAACCAACAATGCCATATGGCGTGGTCTCCAGAGAGCCATTGCCTCTAAATGCTGACCTGTTGTCCATAACATCAGTCACGCTTTGCGCGGATGTGTTTCTGTGCATCAGACAGACAGCTCATAGTGGGACACTCTGCTCCCCTGCCGGATCTGCTGTGTCCAAGCCAGCGTAACCATGACGATGAGGAACACATCTGTCCATCATTAAGCATTCATTACAGTGTACAATTTCCTTAATATTCCTCAATTTGTTCAGAGGTCTGGGTCCTTGTGTTAAAACTGCAATCTCTAATTTTGCCTCACTATCGCCATCTCTGTTTAAAACATAAAATTGCAAAGTACTTTTCTTTACGTTGAAATGTTGAATATCAATATGTTGAAATCAAATGAAGCAAACGGACATTTCCTGGAACATCTAACTTGGCAATTCAGATTATAATTGATTTATTGTTGTGAACTTGTCGTTGTGAACTTGTCGTTGTGAACTTATCGTTGTGAATCAGGGTGAAGTTAGGAGAGAGGAGACACTAATCTGCTCAAACTGTTTTTTGTTTAATTTTAACCCAGAAAAGTAACAAATTGCAGCTTTAAATAACAGTACACATCTAGTATCACATCATTTATTAGAAGCCTGTAAAGAATTGCTGAATTTTAATGGGTCATATGAGCACCCACATTGTGACAAGGTGCTTAAATAGCAATGAGGTGAAAAATTAAATCTATATGTTTATAGAGTGAAAGGCATTAACCCAGAGCTGTGGGGTCTTTATCTCACCGGTTATGACTACACATAATAAACATGTCTCTGTGCATCACATGGAAAAGCTGATAGCAGTTTTTTTAGCAAAGCCTAAACAATGTAGCTCTTCCTTGTTTTGTGTCAATGAGTAAGAAGAATGGCCATATGTGCTATGAGATACAGAAGAAGGGACACCACACATTAACACAAGCCTGCACACATGCATGTTAACTCACACACTTATCATTCATGTCTTCTAAATGTCACATATCTGGCAGTCCAGATCTGTTTATTCAGCCTAAAATGACAGGAGTTTAGAACAGAAGCAGTGATGCAGAAACAAGACCACCTGGCGTCACCCACTGCTGTCTGTCACTCCAGTGCTGCTTGGCAGCAATCCTGACACTGTCAACTAGCGACCTCCATTGGCCAACTTTAAACATTACACCTTTTGTCTATTGGTATGATGTATCAGTCTATATTGTGGATGTGCTAATGCTTATGATGCTGGATTTTCATTAGCATAGCTGGTTCTTGGGATAAATGATTGATCGCAGCATGTATTTTTCTGACAGCATAGCATTTTTAGCAAATAGAGGATGTGTGTTATACCTTCTGATGCAGTTTTACATTTACATTTATGCATGTGACACTTATCCAAAGTGACGTTTGTGCATTTAAATACATTTTATCAGTACATGTATTGCCTGGTAATTGAGCCCACAACAGAAAGGCCTTTAATGGGAAGATTAAGAAGATTAAATCAGGTACCTTAATCAGGTAATATAGCCCCTAGATACACGCTGTTTAGAACTAAACTATGCAAGCCATTTTTAAAATAATTTTATTATTATATTTATCAGCAGCAAGAGAGTGCAAGAGTGGAAGGAGCTGATGTCTGCATTACAGTTTGTGGTGTTTTGATGGCCTGCAGGTAGAAACTGTTCATCAGTCTGCTGGTTCTTGAATAAATGGCAAAATCTAAGCAAAAGTATTTTTCTCCAGTTAATCTCATTGCTGTCTAGGAGAAATAAATGAGGTATTAATAAAATAGAGATCTCATTTGTGATTTTAATAAAAGATAATAGTAAAAATAATAATAAAACATAAAAACAATAAAGAATAATAATAAAAGAGATTTCATCTGTGATTTTTCTTTCCTATGGGCATTAATGTGTTACACTCAATTACTATAAATGGCTGCAAGCATGGGTTTCACAGCCAAGCTGAATAGAAAATGAGCATCTGAAATAAGCAGGAAGGCGACCTGCTGCTGAGACGTTTCCTGTACTCCCAAAATGCCACAGCTTGAAAATTGCAAAATGATGCCAAATCTTTTGGAGAAAGTTTTTTGTGCAGTAATTGGTCTATTAAAGGTTAAGGAGAATAGCAAATTGGAATTCTAGAGTAACATTTTTTTAGGGTTACAAGGACAGACAGATAGACACACAGACGCATTAGAATAGCCATTAGAGAGTTGCAGCCATTTAAATGCACAGAGATCAATCTTAAAAAAATGAGTGCAGTGATGTAATATCCCACTCGCCTGTTAAACTATGCATGTGTTTATGTGTTGGAGGAGGTGTGGCTTGGAAAACCCTTCGAAAGAGGGGGTCTTATACTTTCAAAGCTAGGTTGATATTGCTATCTACGAAGGTGTCTACCCTACCTTTAATTTAATGACACACATACAGGTACAACCTAAAATGTTGTTTAGCTCACCCATCATATCTATACATGAAATAACATTTATAACCCAGAACGCACAAGAAACATTCTAAATATAATGTGATCTCAAGTATCATTAGGATCTGTGCTCCAAAGTTATGATAAATAATTCACTGATTAATTCAATCTAATCTTTACAGAGGCCCCAATGTTGCATCAAGCTGAGCAAGTCTGGCCTGTTTACTCACAGCTGGTTCCCCTTTGAGATTTATATGCAGCCATGAGAGAATAATCCATCCATTCTTAATCCTACTGCAGAGAACAGAACGAAAAAACAAAGGAAAGTTGAACCAAACCTAAAATGTCTAAATATCATTACATTAGATAACAAAATATCAACAATAACAAACTAAATGTCAACAAAGGCTACAAGACATTGTACAGTTACTACAGTATATATTTATAATATAAAACTTAATGCTTTTTGTGAGATGACAAGTTTCTTTGGTTTGATATTTGTTAAGTAATGCAAAGGTAAATATAACTTTTTGTGTACAAATACTGTATCACTGCTGATGACAAAACAATGTTCCCATCTCTCTCTCTCTCTCTCTCTCTCTCTCTCTCTCTCTCTCTCATTCTCTCTCTCATTCTCTCTTTAATATATTAGAATTTTAGATTAAGTTTAGGATAGTAATTGGTTGGTGATATTTGTGTTTATAAACAATGATCTGAGCTCTGAATGGTGTGTGTATATGTTTGTTGAGTGTGTGGTGTGTTGCAGCTTTCAGCTTTTCAATGTGTCATTAGGGTTTCCATTTGCAGACTTGCACCAACAAAATATACAAATGGGCAGTATAAAATACACTTAAGATATCACTGCAGACTGTCTCCAATGAGTTAGGAGGGCAGTCATTTACACAGCCAACACAAATTTGGTTTTAAAATTGTTTTAATAAAGACAACACGATTCTGCAATATACAGAAAACACTGCTATGTGCGTAATGCTGCCGGGGACCATTTAATTTACATTTAAAATTCAATTTTAGGACTCAATTCACTTTTGATTACCAGCTTATGTAAATGCACATATTGCATTATGAATTATTTAATGACATTCTTTCTCAGCTTTTCTCCACACCTCTGCCTCTTTCTTTCTCTATAGGTACAGAAAACACACTTTTGTCCCAAGTGCACTGACTGACTTATGTTATCAAAGCCTGCACCGAAACAAATGGTTTATGAAGTAATAAACAATATACCCTTGTTATATGTGTCTCATACAGCACCTGAGAGAAATATCATTCTTTATTAAATAACTCTGCTGTCCTGTTACAGCTCAGCTGTAAGACAAACTGTATGCTGACCTGGTTACTGATGTTTGATTTGTTTATACTGAGTCTTTGAAGTATATAAATGGGTAACAGCAAGCATAAACTGCTGACTATCACTGTACAGACCCGATTCTACAGGGATGCAACAGAGGACAAACCAATATAAAAGCAGCATGTAATTATTATGTAACAATAGCTTTGTTTTGATGTATTAAGAATAGCTTTAATAAGATCTTTAACTAATTAATACACTGCTACAAGAGCACAAGGTTGTTTATAAGATCACACATTCTTGATTGAGCTAGTAACTTAATTTTACTGTTAGAATGGACCAGATTGATCCATTTAACCTTAAAATGTGCAACATTTTCTTAAGTGGGAGCATGCCACTGGATCCCCATAAAGATGAACAGGTCCACCCACCTATATGCGCAAAAAATACATGTAAAAAAACTGAAGCCTATTTTTTTGGTAAGTTTAAGGAGCACCAAGAATGTATTTATTATTAATATTGCCTTTATATTTTATTGTGTATTTTTCAAGATACACATTAAAGTATGTTATCATTTCGTTTAGCATGTGAAATTATCTGTATGCATACTATAATGCTATAAAACTGTCCTATTGATTTGGTGGGTTACAAATATGGCCCCTGGAAAGTTATACAGTATTTCAATTCATTCTGTTATCCTTGTTAGTGGGCACTCTCACTGTTTTCAGAAGCACCCGCAGTGATCTGGTTCTGGAACTAGGCATTTTTCCAAGATTACATGACATGATGACATAACATTTAGAAATACATGTACAGGAAATTCTGTTCAATTTGTGTTCAAATTGTGTTTAATTGTGTTAGTTTCAAACAGCATTAAAAGTTAAGGATTAAGTCTTGGTTTAAAGAAAGTCTACCAAATAGACTCACTATGCGTCTATTACTGTTTGATAAAGATTATACTCATAGGCATATAAAAGTGTACTGAGTGAATTACCAAGTCAAATCCGAACCCAGATCCCCATCTGTTCCTTGTTCCACTTCAATAATTATGACGTTGCTTCAATGTTGCAGAAACATATGCTCTCTGTATCAGCAAAAAGTGGCCAAACACCATGAATTGTTTTGGAATTAATAGGGCAGACTTTTAACAGATTTTAAAAGAGATTTCAGGGTTGGCAGAACCCCTATAATGGCAAGACAGAATGGTCCTGGAGAGATAGCAAGTTAACTGTTGGCCTATGTCACAGGTAACCTATATACAAGAACTGTATAAAAAGGGTGCAGATACCCAAAACCAGTCTGTTAAGATCTTGAGCAAATATTCTCCATTAGTTAATGCAAAAACTTCTTAAGACAAATAAAAGAGATAATGGGAAACTATGGACAGTAATGATAACTATAAAGTTATCAAATCGTTCTAAATGTAAGAGAATGGCACAGTCCACACCACAATTATAACAATAAAGATACAGGGAACAATGTTGTTGGGAGAACTCTCTAAGTGTTTTTTTTCCAGCTGATGAATGATGAAACACTGACAGCCAATCAAATCCATTCTGATTTAAAGGGCTCTCACACTTACTGCAGTGCACAAGTCAAACATTTAAACACTTTCACCCATTCACAGTCAGAAAGTCACTCTTGATGAGTGAAATCATTTGCTTTTTTGGTGACTGTTTTCTTTTTTGCATAATGGTAAGTTGGGGGGTATTTGCAATATTTATAGCATTTTCAGTTAGTTTCAGTTAGTGTCAGATAGTTTCACCTCTACATGAAATATCATATAAAATAATACACCTACAAAAGTAGCTTAGGCAAACATTACTACAATGTATGAGACTCTACTTAAGTATGGGACAAGGTAATACAACAGCAATAGAATTGTGACAACAAATTTATTACAAGCAAACACCAACTTCCTCATATGCGTAATATATAGTTTCTTGTACGTAGGGTATGTATACATCAATATGTCTTTTGTGATAAGAACCAAACCAAAACTTGGCCATTCCCATATAGAATACAGTTACATTAAACTCTAGCTGACATTCATCATTAAACTCTTTACAAAGCATCTCTTTAAACTGGATAGACACTGTACTACTGTTTGATATGCACACAGCAGGGGAAAAGTCATTACACCAAATGGGGTTTTTCATACACACTTCATACTCACCACAAAGCCTATAAAACAGCATTGTATGGAGTATTGATTAGTGGGGGCTTTCTTATTTCAAAGACAAAAGATCTGCACTTACATATGGAAATACCAGTTCTTACAAGGTTGTGAAAAATAAAATTTATTCAATGGTAAAACCCTGAAACATAGTGCATGTAAACATAAACACTAATTAGGCAACACAAGCGTGATTTAATTTGTAATTGCATTCTAAAATTTGTCAAAATATGCAGCAAAACGTAACTACATTTACCCTACATGATGAATTCTTAGCATTGCCAAATGGGGCACTATTGGGCAAACTGCTATGGTGAGTTTTTTAATCCATTACTACTACTCTCATGGAGTAGTAACAATTTCAAACAAAATCTTTTTTGAGCGTGTTAAAGTTAGTATAACTACTGACATAGCTAACTACCCAATAAACACATTGATTTAATGGCACTGACATCCAAAGTTAACTTTATTGCCCCTTTGTGTACTGAAGTTTGTTATTAGGGTAGGCAATTTCAAAGAGACTAGCAAAAGCAAAGAGACTAGCAATTTTTGATCCCACCCTCTTTTTAATTTTTCTGTATGTGGATAACATTTATTTGTGATGTAATTGCAATAAAAACTGCATGGACTATAGAACGATTTTATATAAAACAACATTGCATTTAACATCTAATGTTAAAATTATGATTAAAATGTATGGTTTTAATGTAACCTTCTTCCTTTAAATATGCTGACCAGTTCAAGAACAATTGATGCAATTTTATATTACTTATTTAAAAGAATGAGGAGCAGTTTTACGTATATGCATGTATTGTTCAATAGTCGAGGTTGATATGGGATTTATAAAGTGATCACTTAGTAATGAAGTAAGAAAAGTAGTCACACTGGGCATGTCAAACTCTCTATCCTCTCATACTCGCAGCAAGTTCATGACAAAACAATAGCCATGGTGGCAAATGTAAGTGCCTGTGTCTTCAGTCCATGGTTTGTCAACAAAGCAGATGCAAGAAGAGGCATGATTTTACAGTTATGGCAAGCACACAGACAAAGCCCATCTGTTAAAGATGTTTTAAATTCATGTGTAAACACTGTCAACTTATCAAGGCATCTTGCCAGCAGACATCTCGACCCTTTAAAGATTTTAAAAAGTGACAGGTCGCAAATGTGACTGCTCACATTAACCTACACTGATGCTCATGCCAACAGATATAAGTCAAATGTGTAGCTTGACAGCTGTGAAAATACATTTTATTTGCTAATACTTTACAATAAAATTGCGTTAAAATGAACAATACTTCTACAGCATTTATTAAGTAGTTAAGGTTTAGTTTAGGTTTTAGTGTTTTAAATGTTGTGTTTTTTACGTTTAAACAATTTCTGTTGCACCTTCGCAGACAGCAGACACTAATATATTATGCCATTGCCTGTTAGCTGCTTCTCACCATAGGCCTGTGTGGTGATGTTTTGCTTTTTAAATTGATTTTTTAATAAATAAAACAGAATTTTATGTTCCATGTGTTGAGACACCTACTAATGAGATACTTGTGTAAAAAAATACCTGTTTTTTTTTTTTGCCATAATATCGATTTCGTATCGGAATATTTTACTCAGGTATTGTACCAAAGTCAAAGTTTTGATACTGTAACAACACAGTATCAAAACAGTATGAACTGTGCACATGAGAACACAGTTCATACTGTACAAGAAACTTGCACCTTTAAGAAGCACAGACAATGGGCAGGTAATACAATACAAAGGAAACCATGTCCAACCATAACTATCAGCTTAATTAGTTTTTTTACTAAAAGGGAAATCATCCTTTACCCTGGTGATGGTTTATACCCCTTTATTCAAATGCAGCCTGTCATACGGTAACTTTGTTTTGTTCTGACATTATCACCCACAAAGTGCATCTGCACACATCATCCACAAAGTGCATCCATTAAGTGCGTCTGAATAAAGCCATTATAATCACATTGACTACACAAATAATGGTATAAATAATGGTAGCTATTCAAAACTGGCATTTTACACTTCCTCACCTCCTGACCTCACTTCCTGACCTCACCCCAACCAAATATAGGCCAATTTCAGGCTTTTGTTTCTTCAATGCCCTGCAAGTTACCCTATTACTGTTATGAATACAATTGGATAGTTGGATAGGCTACAGTATAAATCCTTCCATCATTATGAATGAGTTTTTTTCAGCAACCTGCATGTGCTAGTGATCATTTTTCCTTCTAACCTTCAGATGCTGTCACAAACAGTGACACACTGAAGAGGCTTAGCAGACAGAAAGCAGCATCTTTGGAACAGAGTCGACATCGATAAGAGATGAGCCTTTAAAAAGCAGATTCAGCCCGGCAAGTAGTCAGAAGCGTAGAAGATGGTCATCCACTGACAAGTCATCCAATTTGCTTCACAGCAAAGGCAAAACTCTGGAACGTGCATCAGGAGGACCAGCATATCGTTCACTTACAATCTGTATTATTTTATATTAAATTATTTTGTTGTTGTCAATGGTACTGCAGATTTAAAAAAATATTTTGACTTAGACACTTGTTTGTCAAAACTGAATTAATAGTGATTATGTAATGTAATGTAAAATCACTTATTAGATTACACAACACCGTATTAGATTTAAGTACAGAATTGTCAGGTCCAAAACAATTCACAAATACAGTATTATTGGTTGTTGTATGTATTATTTTCTTTACTAATGATTATCTTATTTACTTATGATTATTATAGTGTACACACTACCCCCACGTCATGCCTACACGTGGTCTGTCCCCACATCTGTCTGACTTTTTGACTTTTGACCTTTTGTTTTTATTTACACCTGGACTGCCTTCACATTTCTTTTATGTCCCATGTCACAAGTTCCTCACTCCAGAGAAGAAAAGCTCATAAGCTACTTGTCTCATAAAAGACAACTCTCTGGCACCATGTTGGCCTTCAAAACAAACATAAACTGGTAATATGCTTGCATAATACCATTTAGAATACATTACGCACATCAAGGGAACTGTAACCTTTTAAGATTCGATCGATCCTGCCTAAGCACCAGACACAGATGGAGATAACAAGAGAGAAGAACAAAATCATGCATGAAGATAGACAGACGACCCAAGAATCGTGAGAAGACGATTCTTCTCAAGAATCGTCTTCTCACGATTCTTGAGAAGACGACCTTCTCAAGAATCGTGTAAAGCATGTAACCATCACCCAGTGTTTGCATCCTCAGGAAATAACTGATCAAAGGAAAATGGAGGTAAAAGAATGAGTACAAGAATATGAGACATAGCTGCAGGTGTTGAATTGCATTACAAGTCCATCCAATAAGTCCATCAGCTGCAGAACGAGGTAACTGGAGCTGAGTTTGTGATGGAGTATCTATATTCTTTCAGAAATGAGGCCTAAATGTCGCAAGGCACTGTAGGGGTATTTTTATCCATTAGTAGCTGTACTGCTGCACAAGCAAGGCATGAAAAGAGGTATTCCTCCACAGGTTCATTTAGTACTATATATAGATAATAGAATAAGTATAAAGGTAAGTAATATGAGCCACACTGCATCTTTGCAAATGTAATTTAGGGCTTCTGTAGTGGAGCATGTCAGGTTGCAGTTTGAATAGGTTGCAGTTTTACAGCACTTCTGATTCGCATGTAACTGAATGCAACTGAATGCAAACAGAAATTAATCTAGTCATTTGTGCATGCAATTGCACACTCTAATAATAATGTGATATTCAAACATGTGTTTAAATTATTGCTTTTTTTAAAACTACAGGGTATAACAACTAATCATACAATTATGCAATAACATGCTCGTGCAACTATGCTGTTGTAATGAATATCAGCACAGCTGTGATTGGCTGAAGGTAATCACTGTCATGCAGAAACAGAAGCTGTACTGCGAGTATAATATTACTTTCATGTAGCAGTTCTGTATACCAGATGATAGTATCAAGTAATTTACAGTTCTGACAAATTGTGCACAATTTTTCAATTGTAAATATCACTTAACCATCAAAATAGTGAGTGTTCCTGTAGCTCAGCTGGCAGAGCATTGTGTTACCAGCACAAAAGGTTATGAGTTTGATTCCCGGGGAACAAAAAGACTGATTAAATGTATAGCTTGAATGCACTGTAAGTCGCTTTGAATAAAACCATCTGCCAAATGCATAAATGTAAAATAGATTCATTTAACTATGTTGCTCCTGTCAGAAGGTCTACTATAACTGAAACTTCAATCTGGAGACCCTCACTATTTACATCTTCAAATGTATGTCTAGAATGTTCTGTGTTGATGAAAAGTTATTATTAGTGCAATGTTTAGGACAAAATCAAAGGCAACATGTATCATACATGTTATTCCTTATCAATCCTTGGAAATGTAAATACAGTGACATTGATATTGTAAAGTGTGAAAGACTGTCTTTCAAAATCTAGTGAGCTTTCACTATAAAATGTACACTGTACAAAAAAGTGAACGTGTAGTCT
>JAZGTK010018074.1:0-12007 GCA_036877625.1 Ambastaia sidthimunki
TATATATATGAGAGAGAGACAGAGAGAGAGGGAGCGAGAGAGATTAACTATAAGCAAGAGGCTGTAAGTCACTAACATTCTCTCTAACAATCTCTTCTTGAGTTCCATGAAAGAATGTTATATGGTTTGGAACAACATTACAGTGACAGAATGTTAATTTTCGGGTCCCCTTAAAGAAAACAATATGAATTGTGGTGCAAAACAAAATGTGCCTCTACCGGCTCTGTGAGGAATGATTAGTTCCTGAATTTATTGTTCTGTAACTATCATTGTAAAAATATGTCACAGTAAAATAATGGACACAGTCACTGTTGCCTGATTAAGTTTGGCCTGTTATTAATTTGCCATTCGTCTTACCTTTCTCCCCAAAGTGACTAACACAGGATGAGTTTGTGTTAAACAACAGCTAGACACAAAACAACGTGACAGAACAGAATGCAAGTGTGGCAAGATGCATTTTTAAAGGTTGAACATTTTAAACATTTGAGCTTATTGCTCAAAACTAAAAAATCAAGGAGACATCAGGCAAAGACGTCCATCTAGTGTACGTTGGGATATAAAATTAATTCCAACAGTCTTTTACAGTGTATTTATACAGTGATGAAACCAACAATTCAATATTTAGTATAAACCCCATAATGGTGTAGAATCACCTATAGAAGGGGTTGCATCTACAACAAGTTACAAACCCATATAACTACAGGTTAAACCACCTCTTGAAAACTACAATACTTTACCATTACATTCATGCACATCATTGTGGGATTCTAGTATTATTTCATGGCCCATTCATGCTGTCTTGGGAGACTGAAATTTTAATGAAGATAGCTGCCTGCACGCCTATGCCTGGTTAAATATCACTGCTAATTAACACATGAAGGTGTAACAGCAACAGAATGACTGATGGCAGAAGCTATGAGAGAGAGGCTTGATTAATCTATGAATTAAACATGAAATAGTGCCACACACAGATTGACGTAAAAGCCCTACGTTCAGGGTTTTGCAGTGGCTTGGGTATGAAAAAGGCATTTGGATTTTAATCCAGAGACTGTATCAATACACTGGTTTACGAAGCGCATGTTTGCCAAGAGGGTCTTTCCTATCAGCTTGAATTGCACAAATCATGCGTTTAGTAGAATGTAGGATGTGTAAGAATCTCTTGTAGTCCCGGGTGTTAAGAGAGAGTGTGTTAAGTGCACTCAGCCCACGGGTGCAGTAAATCAGGCTGGGCTGCGCTGGAGAGACTGTGGCATTTTTGCAGCCACACAAAGGCGCAGTCTTTGTCTAACTCTGGTAATGCGGTTTAGCTGCCTTTCTTTTGCACTTCTTTTCTGCTGGAAATATCAGATCTCAGCGGTATTAAACTTTTTAATACAAGTCTTTTCCCAGTCATATTTCTATACTACAAGGATTTGTGATATATAGCTGCTACTATTGGTATAATAAGAGGTGTGAAAACTACCATATACATACTATACATACTATCCAAGTCATATTTCTATACTACAAGGATTTGTGACATATAGCTGCTATTGGTATAATATGAGGTGTGAAAACTACCATATACATACATGCATACACACACACACACACACACACACATATATATGTATACACACATAGCAATGCATACTATATTTATATCATATATATTATATCTATATTATATCTTATAATTATGCTTAACAAAAACAGATAGTTTGAGCATTTGTTAACATGCACCCAAGCAAAACCTCTAGTTTTTAAAATAGTTGTCAATGTTGGAACAACAGACAGGTTATAGGCAAGAAAATGAACACCCTCCACCAGACCTTATAGAAACAGTTGTGTCATCTTAACAGCATATATGCTGACATACTAGTGTTGTTGGTTGTGTATTCTGAAAGATTAAATAAAGACCAATCTTTGTTAAACGATTTTAAGGGTTAAAAACAAAAATGAATCCGTAGCTCTGTTGAAAGCTGACGGCTTGCGCCACCTGCTGGTAAACGCATTACAAGGCGTTTCTTAGATAAAACATTAAACTCACATTTAATGCATTTGGCAGACTTTTATCCAAAGTGACTTACAGGATATTCAGGGTAAACATTTTAACAGTGTGCGTGTTCCCTGGGGTCCAAACCCCTGACGTGGCACTTTTAATGGCATGATTTACCAGTTGAGCTACAGGAAATCAAAAGAACAGACTAAAATTTTATATTACAGAGAGCTTGGCGTGGAGAGAAATAGAAGCCATGTTTTTAGAAAAGCAAATTTATTATGGATTTGAGGTCCTAGACCGTCAATCTCTACATGGTGCCGAACAGGACAGAAATAAACTTCAGTCATTTGTGTTTGTGAATGGTAAACAATAACAAACACTGGATCAAAATGCTATTTCTTATAAAATGAGTGTTTTCTCATTGTTTTTAATAACAAGAATTCTTTTACAATATGCATTTAACAAAATAAACATGCACATGAACGTGGGGTTAAAAACACAACAAAACCGCTACATTAAACAGTGGCAGCCATCTAATCCAAGTTTCTACTTAAATTATTATAAATGCTGAAAAAATATATTAACTCAAGCTCAGCAGTGGAAAACCGCACAGGTCTGTCATCAAAACCAATATAACAAGACCTAGCAGTTTATATAAAGACCTAGCAGATTATATAAAACATTATATATAATCATGTCTCTCTATGAACTGTACAAGCTGTTAAAAGGTTTTTAATGGTATTTTTGGCTCGGCTTTGTCAATCCAGTGATTTAAAAGAAACAGAGATGCTAACAGAACTGCCACATGAGTCACATTATACTGCGTTAAAATGTGAAATTTTCTAATACTTGATAAAATGTCAGTGTTCGTATTGACCGAAAGGCCAACTTCCAAAGCTTGATACGTGCAGGCATGTCGCCATAATGTGGTCCAAAAAAAATGAGCTCCTCTATGGATCCAGATTAAAGTCATGAGGTTTCTCCTAAAACCATTACGCCTGTGTAAAACTGTCAGCGACCACATGTTTTTATCACAGTATTTAATGAGAATAAACTCTTGAAGAAACAGGAAATGATTAATTGATGAGCACACCAAGAAAACGTATCCTATCAAACGCATCTACTGTTTCTACGTCTAATCGCTCGGAGCAAAAAGGCCAAAAGCAACAATGAATAACGTTGCTCAAGTTGTTCACAGGTTGTAATACTGAAAACCCCAACAACCCCAGCTATGAGTTTACCCAAACTACACCCCTCCACGGGAACTACACAAGGAAGTCATTTTCTAGCCATTATTGCCTGGTCTGAAAGAAGAACTAACAAGCCTGCTGTTAACAGTACCATCTACGAACATTAAAAATACAAAATACGCTATTTCCCAGAGTCTAACCAGTATAAAAGATTCCACTCTTTGTGAGTCCAGTGACTTAAATCAGTTTAGTGGCTCAGACTTAAGTCACTTCTGGTGCCAAACGGTTTATTGGCCGCAGTAAGTCCATTGTGTTTGCTGGGAGCAGTTTGTATGAGCAATCACACCGCCAGCCTGCTGTTGTTTGTTTGCAGTGGGCTCCAGGACGCCGTGTGTTGGGAGGGGTCCTGAGAATACGCCCGTCCCTCACAGCACGGCTGGTTCTCCTCTTTCGGGATGCCCACGGCACACAAACGCCGATGTCGCAGTAAACGGTCGGTTCTGGAAAAGTTCTGTGTGACAGAAGGGGTTCAGATGATTAAGTTTAAAAGGGGTTCGCTCGTGTCGTTTTAATGAACAAGATTATACCGATTTTCACAAGGTGTTACCAGTAGCCACTATGTCTTACGTTACTTTAATATCTGTTTGGTTACTGCTGTTAACCACTATGCTTTTGATAAACATGAATTAGATTGTGTAAAGTTTAAAGTTTCAATACGTTGATCTGCAAATCAGTTTGGCAGAATAATGAAAAAGAAACATTTTAAAAAACTCAATTCATCAGTAGCATCATAATCTATTTTAATATTCTGTGTAATACACTTAATGACCAGCTGTTGTCATGGTAACAGGGCACCTGCAAGCTTAAGTCAAGGTAAAGTTTGATCTGTGTAACTTTTGCAGCAATAATTATCAAAAGAAAATTAAATATATGAATTTGAATAAATAACAACAACTGTCATTGTTTGACAGCCAGAGGAATCAATCTGTGTGTAGAATGGTACCTGCATATTAAACTGGGATAAAGTATTTTAACACTGTTTTAATCTCCTTAAAGGAGAAACGTCTAAAAAAACAAAAAATCATTACTGTCTTTAAAAAGCGACAGAAGAAAACATAATGTGTTTTGTGTGTGTGTGTCTCACCTGTTGGCAGCGGTCACACTGGTAAGGCTTCTCACCGCTGTGAACACGCTTGTGTCTCTCCAGGTGATAGCGCTGAATAAACCTCATGTCACACATATCACACCCGAATGGCTTCTCCCCTAAACACACACACATCACATATTTCATGTGTTTTTTTTTAAGATCCATGCAGGCAAATAATGTTAAACTGACATTTACAACAAAATTCAACCCGACAGCTCAAATTATAAATCATTATTATAAACCTTGAGTTGCAAATCTGATCGTTTATGCAGTTTTAAACATCTGTTATGTGCAAAAAGCTACAAATTGCAGCTTTAAACATAATGTTAATTTTTTTTAAATGTATAGGTCTTTTGTGCATTTAATTAAATAGGACAACAGACAAAACTCATCTAAAGTCACAGTCATATATACAGGAAATGGTATTAGAAGTTGACGCAGGCTGGACTTAAACCTGCATCGCCCGCATGAGAACCAAGGCTCAATGTGTAAAGACTGCATGGCCTAACCACCAAGTAAAACATATGTGAGAATGGAAAGGTCCATGGCGTACCAGTATGGGTGAGAATATGGCGTTTCAGATGGTAACTGCTTCGGAACGCACTGTAGCAGTGATCACAGACGAAGTTCTTCTGCACTTGGGAGCTGAGCGAGTTATTGTCGGCATCAGGAATTTCCATCTAAACATACACACCGGATAACAGAGCAACCACATCACATTTAGTCAGGACATGAATATAAGCAGAATTAGTCAATGTCATTACCAGGCAAACTCAAAGTGTAATCGATTGAACAGACTCAATGCTTGCCTGGGGTTTTTCTCTCATTTTGGAGGGAAGTCCCGGCTTCCTGTTCTTCTTCTTTGGCTGGATGTTCTGGCTGGCTTGCATCTCTTTCTCATCCAACAGTCGAGAAGAGTGAAATTCTCCGTCCTTGCGGATGAGCTGCTTGAAAACAGGGACATGTAGGTCACCAGTTGAAAAGCAAGTGATTTAACAAAATCTGACTGGCACAAACCTTTAATTTCCTTCTTAAAAGAACCAAACTCCCACCCCGTGAGTGAGTCATAACCAAAAGTGAACTAAGTGAAGAAAAATTTACATTCCTCCAAACCATAAAGTGGATATTGTATTCAGTCCCCTAATTAAAATGGTCTCAGTTCAGTTCAAGCCAAACCGCTTTCAGATCCCTGAAATGAACCAAATGTGAACAGTACTGAAGTGCACTGAATGCCGGCATGTGATCAGTATCTTTTTTCCGTACCAGTGGTGGGCAGCTGACTCCTGAAGGCAGCAACATGTGACCATGTTGGTTCTGGGTCTCCTGGTTCTGGTTGTGATTATTGTTGTGATTGTGACTGTGATTGTTTTCTCTCTGTCCCTGGCCCAGATGAGAGCCCATCTTCTTATGGCCGGGCATGGAGCCGGTCTGCATGAGCGCCATGCCGGACAACACCGCTTCACAGCCCAGCAGCCCAGCCTGTGTACAAACACAACCACAAATAAACAGTGTTCATACAAGAGCAACCAACAATGATTCCCTAAGTCACCCCATTTGCTGACCACTAATCTGATGGTTTTAAAATTTGACCCAAATATTTAAACCTAAATGGTAACTGAAACTGTCCCAAAGATTTTTTTCTACCTGACAGATACCACTAAGTAAATCACATGTACTAAAAAAATACCATCTATCACAGCCCTTGATTTTCAACATCAAAAAAAAATCATTTGACTGTGTCCCCCAAGTATTAGCCAATCAGAAAACATGGAGGCGGGGCTTGTTAGTCAGACAGTCAGACAATTCTGTCTGTTTTTGGTGTTGTACAGTAGCTTTAATTCAATTCCAAAATCGCGATGCACGAGACGACTTATGTAATTTCTATGATCACAGAAAGACTTGCGTTGTGGAAGTGATTTAGAAACAGTTAAAACACAGGACAGCCAAAATAAATACTAAAAAAAATAGCAAAAAAACGATATGCATGATATGACAAATGCAGAAAATGAATAAAAGAGGGAAAATTAAACACTGACCCATTTCATGTGATCTTGCACTGAGCTGTTGGAAAGGTGTGACATCGCAGTGGTGAGAGTGTGTGTGTGTGCTGGGGGACAGAGAGCGTCAGTCTGGGCAGGGAGAATGTTTAGAGACCACACAAGCCCCGATCATCGGGGGGCCAAGCCTAGAAACAGAAGGGGTGGGATATAAAGCCAGGAAAATATCCATCTCTGTCTATGATGTTGCCACATATACAGCCCACCATTAACAGAAGTTGTCAACCGGTGACAAATCACCATGTTTATTCTGTGGAATCAAACAATTTCTGTGTCGTTATTGCCAAGCCTCTGTTTATGTAGCCGTATAGGACTGTGTGTTTAAACCATACAGTTTGGCTTAAGTAATTAGTTGGTCACATTTCCAGGCTTCAAGAGCCCCTAAATGACATATGGAAACAAAATAGTTCAAAACGGCAACTGAATGGAGTGGATTCTCATAGGAAACGGTAGAAATAGATTCAAGCAGTTATACCCTGTTGATTCTGGAACATGGTGAGGTTATGGAATTCACAATAATAGAAAAAACAGACTGTTATTTGACCCTCTCCCAAGCCCCCACCCGTTTCTTCCATTGCCTTTCCCTGTGTACAGAGCTCCTAACTTTGCAACGGTCCTGATTCCTGGCGGTTTAATGCCTTATAATTACAAATCATGGAAAACATCAAGACCACAGACACATTGGACTGGAAAAATGAAGCAGCTGTACCATGAATTAACAAATCAAAAGAGAAACGTATCAAAATGAACAGGTGATTATTGTACATTGTAAAGTTCAATAGCATAAATTTTCTGGTTTGTGAGGGGATTTGACAGCCAGTCTTTTGACAGGTTAAATTCGTCTCAGGAGATGAAAAATAAGACGTAGCAAACAGAAAGCAAACTCAACCAACCCATGACAAAGAAAACAAACTTTAACCAATTTAAATGTATTTATAACACACCTTTATAACTCATTCAGTCTGTAATTACAAGTAATGAAACTAGCAACACAGTGTCACTAATAAACCGCATTATGTACATGCATATCTTAAAAGCAGCATTAAAAGCAACAAAGTGCATGAATTTAAATATGCATAATAACAAGGGCTGAATTAAATGCGTTTTTTGCATCTGATTTGCAGAAATATTGCTCAGCTAAACGCTATTCACACCATTCATCCTCTACGACACAACAGGGCGTGAGTTCATCGTCTATTTAACTTCTGGTTTCAATGCTTTTTATTTCGAGTACTGTGTGTTATAAATGTTATACATTTTACTAATATAATACCGCTGTATGTGTTTGCTTTACCTTACTCTTCTTCTTTTACAGTACAGCAATATTTTCTTGTCGGACTTGCAATTTTTTTAGTTTACAAACACAGGAAACGTTACCGGAAGTGCTCTCGGGGGAGAGCGTCTGCCACGTGACCGCCACACTCACAGGCTACTTCCGGTGTAAATAAAGCCCACGTTTGTAAAGCGTTGTGAAGTTTTTTTATTAATGTGTAAAATGTTGAGCAATAAAGTTGCTACTTGCATTGCATTTCACAAATGTGTGCAGTTTTTGACTTCTGTTATGTTTTTGGGATAAGGGGACATAGAAACGAGGGTTTAAAAATATATTGGGTATTTTTAAAATTGTATAAACTAAAACAGAGATATTATAGCTTTAACAAAAAAAACTATTTGACCTACAGTCTAAGCCAGACTCCTTTAGAAAGGATTTTTAAAGCACAATGACAATGTCCAGCCAATGTGTTAAACAAAATGACAGTCACAAATCAAAGTCACAAAATCATATATCATAAAACTAATGTATCAAATATCCTCATCAAAGGATTTTGTAGACAACAACCTAAAATAATAAAAAACAAAACATTTATCATAATACTTACTGAAGTTACTACTAGGATTTGACAAAAGTCACCAGGCCAGTTTTTCAACCAATTGTACAAATTAAACAAACACATAAACAAACAAAAACGTAAAACATTTTTATAAAATGTGTTTCATATTTACTACTACTTTAGACTACTTTAAGGTGCTGTAATCTTTTTGTATCTTTATTTATTTTTGGGGAATTACTCAAATTCTGGTGGAACTAGTAAAATCTTTGAAATCTGTGGGTACTTAATTATTTTCCCTTTTATTATTGCATTCAGTACTGTGTACTGATTTTAAATGGTCAATTGTATTTTTATAGAGACTTTATAGAAAATATTTTTAGAAAATTGTTCATTTTAAAACTGTATGTAAAAATAGCTACAGTAAGGCAGGTGCTTATATTGCCTATTGACAACACATTAAAACTAATTACAGGTCCTTTCCTAATCGCTCTATCTCATCAAGAATAAAATCCATGTCTTTAGTGGTGAGCTGAGGAGATAAAACCACCATCCGGAAGAAGTTGACGCATCCCGCCATGGGTTGGTAGCCCACCATCATTGTTCCGCGTTTCATCATTCTCTCTTTGATCACTGGTGCCACCTGGCGGTGTAATTGAGAATTACATTACTTATTGAAAGCAAATCCTCTGTTAATTTAATTCTGTTATAATATTTGTCATTCAGTGTACATGATAACCAAACCAACCTTTGACAACCTTTCTTGGTAATCTGCACTGTTCTCCTTTCCTCTCAGACTAGGTGGTATGTACCAAAAACAGACGTTGACAAACTGCCTCTGTTAGTAAAATCAAGAACCTATATAAATATATTACCATATACATTACATGCATGTTTAGGTTTGTATACAGTACGTTACCTTAGAAACCAGCTGAAAATGTTCTGTCTTCTCCAATTCCTCCACTAAATACCTATTTTTTAAATGATCATATAGTCATGAAAAAAACAGTGCTGGTCTACAGCCGTTAAAATATTAACGTAAAGTCAGCCAATCATTATTGACTGCAGAATACATAACTGACCAATCAGAATCAAGTATTCCAGAGAGCCAAATAATAATACGTTAGACTGGCCACTAATATTCTTCCTGTTATGTCATCATTCATTATGATATTATTCATTATTATTATTTATCACCAACATTAAGATGCATCAATACCTTGCGAGGGAAAGGGCCTTGTCTACACGTTCAGCAAGCCCACATGTTCCTACTGCCTTCCACATCAACCAGAGCTTCAAACAATCCACCTTACGGCCGCACTGGATAGATTTGTCTCCTGTGTCCAAGCTTGTGTCATAAAACTTGTCTTGTTGGAACAAGTAAGTTGCTTTGGTACTGTGACAGTGCATCAGCAAATTCTACAAATGAAGACAGATAAAATTAATCACAGATTTATCTTATATACACAACTGAGTCTCTCTTTGTCCCTCTCTCTGTAGATATCTATCTAGACAGGCAGACAGACAGACAGAGATAGAGAGATTTCACAAGCTTTCCTACCGTGGTATCTCTGAACAAAACAACAGAGCACTGCAGGCCAGCCAGAAGCATTTTGTGTGGATTCCAAGTCACAGAATTGGCTCTGAGTTTACAAAAAACTTGAATGAGAATCAAACAGTCAAAGGCAGTCATTCTGTCCTCTAAAACAATGGCTCAACTTTCAACCTCATTTCTCAAACGTTCATGTATTTCCCACAGGCAAAAATAAGCGCCCTCTAGTGGACAAACAGCACAACGCTGGTGTAAAATATGGGATCAATCAAATTAGTCAATCATGACATAATAATGAGCATTACACAGTCAGCATTTACAAAGAACTGGATTTGCAAAAACACAAAAAACTGTATCTCTGAATACAGCATCACTGAAACTGAGATTTTTCTCAGAGAAACATTTTCCAGAGGACTCGTTCTGTCAGCTCAGAGTGCATTAAGTTCAAACCTTTCTATTCCCGACACCAGATGTCTGTGTTTTTTGGAGAACAGCACGCTCCCTCCCCACGCGGCCTGTAAATGACAGAGAACGAGTCCAGATTGCAATGTTGGAAAGCAAAAATGTAACAAGTGATCGTTTCAAGTCCAAACAACAGTAAATGTCTAAAGCTGGGGCATATAGACATGCATTGACTTGTGCATGTATTGCGTAAGTGTTACATAAGGAAACTACAGCATGCTGCACGTACATCAATGTGCATCCAGATGCCGTTTCTTTCGCATATGTCAGCGATAGCGTTCAGAGGATCAAAGGCGCCCTGCACTGTTGTTCCTGCTGTGGCATTGACAAAGAATGGAACAGCGTCCTGGAGGAGAGAGAGTCAAACGCTGTTAACCTTCGACCTTTAGATGCTTAAAAGTGAAGATCCTGTCACCATTTACTCACTCTCATGTTGTTCCAAACCCAAATGACTTCATGTTCTTCACGAAAAACATATCTAAACGTCTCCTTTTGTATTTCACTGAAGAAAGAAAGTCATACGGTTTTGGAACGAGATGAGTTTTAATGTGAATCTGTGGTGTTTTAATAGATTTTATTCTCAGACCTACACAGAACGCTTCAATAATGATTGAGTGTGAATTTAAATATCTACTTTGGATTTTGCCAGCACGATTTTTGCCTCCAGGTCTTCCGGTATCATGCTGCCACTGTAATGTAACCAAAAAGCGAAACATTATGATAAGCACTAATGGTTTCCTGACACATGCTGGAAATCAGAACCATCTGTACCTCTCGTCCGCCTTCACGACAAAAACATTCTCCAAGCCAATACCAAGAAAGGCGGCACCCTTTTTCATTGAGTAGTGACTCTGAAACAAACACAGTTCCAATAATAACCATCACACAGTAAAGGCCGGTTCACACCAAGAGCGATAACTATAATGATTACTTTAACGTTTTAAAAACATTTCTTTGTAAACTTAAGAAAATAGTGGCATTCACACCGCAAATATAACCATAACGATACAATATTATCACTGTTAGATCAGTTTATTTCCTGTTGATTACCAATAAAATATTAACAGCCAATCAAAATCCAGATTTAAAAGGCCTGAGCATCTACTGCAGCGTGTGATCTTAGAATAAACAATGTTATTGCATATTGGTGTTAGTGCTAATATAGTTACCATTATAGATATCTTTATAGTTATAGTTAATGGTGTGAGCAGGTCTGAACTCTTTAAGGGCCTTTAGAAAAAACTCTTATGTCTTTACTTGCTCCGATGTAAATATGGCCAGCCGTGGTGTGGCCCACAAGCCTTGAGTCTTCACATTGGGGAAGGCCCAGTAGCGTGCGATGTTAATGGCATACATGTTGGACATGGAACCTCCAGGACAGAAGATTCCATCTCCTTCTGACCATCCAATCAGAGAGCGAAGCTTACAAAGCACCTCCTCCTCCATCAGGACGAAGACAGGAGCCACTTCATAAGTGTATCTGCAAAAACATCATACTGAGTATCTTCTGCGTTGATCACTCATGACAGACATCTCAGACTTAAAGACAGACTTTATACATATATGAAGTAGAGATCTTCTCAAAAACCGTTGTGGAAACATACTGGCTGGTGTTGAGAGTCTCTGTGAGGAGTCGGCCTGTCAACGCGTGGTAGTCCACTCCAGCAAACAGCTGATTGAAGAACCGTGGATGACCTGTGACCAAAAACAGGCTTTAGGCCAGGATGTAACCACATATGCATGACTGAGGTGAAATTGATTTAGTGGTTAAGAAATAACCATTGAAAAA
>JAZGTK010018075.1:0-12007 GCA_036877625.1 Ambastaia sidthimunki
GTACATTCAGTAAAAAAAAGTTTAATGTAATTAAAGGCTCATGGCTAAAATGTACAGACAAATCAGAATTCTTTAAACATCTGCAGCAATTTGACAGCTGTGAGCACATCAAACTGGCAGCTCTTAAAATGTGACAGCTGTATTAGGCTAATACATGTACCAAGATGAACTGTATCAGAATCACAAGAGCTGAGACACCATCTTTCATCCATTAACATACCTGACATACTGAGGTCACAGTGCACAGAAACACCTCTGACTGATTGCGCCACCTGTCAATCAACACTGCCCTCACTTTGATTGGTCCTGGACAGCTGTGCACCTATCGCTGCCTCCCTCTCAGCCCAGGCAGATTGTGTGGAGTTCCCACACAGTGGAATGCCACCGTCTGGGGCCGTGCCGCATCGAGTGAGAGGACAAGCGCAGGGCCCCTACATCTAAAGCTCCAGTTGGGCTCAGCTTGGCAGTGAGCCAAGTGTCGATAGAGGGAGGAAGAGAGGAGGGGGTAGTGGAGTATCTCCCTCCCTCCTTCTCTTCCACAGGAAGAGCCATCCATCCATCATCTGTAGGGCACAGAAAGATCGCCCGCTATCAGTGTTCTAATGTAATCAGTCTGGCTCTGAGCAGGGCCCCAGAGTGCTGCACGGGGTCAGGGGCCAAATGAGCATGTATGCCACAACAGGCTGAGCTAGAGCAAGAACAAAACAGGAAGTACACGCTTAACAGATACCTTGTCACCCCTATACACAGTATTGGATACAGCATACACATGCTATCCATGGGAGATTTGACAGAATACTCAATTATCCAAGAAAAGATAACAGACAGATAAATATAAGATATAGATTAGAAAATCAGCTAAAAAGACCAATGCCAAGCAGCTCACTTTTCAGAAAGACATTTCATTTGAGGAGCTTTGGTAACATGAATAAAAAAACCTGCCCTGCTGTTGGCTGTAATCCAGGATAAACCCAAAGTCATAAATCACAGCAAAATCTGACTAATAAAAACCAGAAAGTTCAGATTGCGATTGTCAAACAATGACTGATTTAAGATTATTTATATATTGTGCTGTGTTCTACATTAAAACGGTACTTGTCAACAATGTACCATGTCAACAAGTAAAACCAAGTAATAAAAGCAAAGATAAAAAACTATTCTCACCCAAGTACTGAAATCTCAAATTTTCTCCAAATATAAAGAAACTCTCTTCAAATCTGTCGGGCAGAAATGCAGGGAGGCTCGTAACAACCTCTATATGTTACGTGTCCATAATCCCTTATGACGTTAGTGAGAGCACAGATGAGCGCTGATATGTGTTACTGAGACCGTCTCATCTGCCTCTTCTAATGAGGTGTAAACAGACATTAAAGCTGAGCCCTCAGAGCTGAACCAGCAACTGCATTAGCCTGTAATGATAGTGTTGTCGCACACGCTGGCACTGCAGAACCAGGAGAAAACAATCATTATTGCAACACATGCGATGGCCTGCTGAGAGTCTGTCCTGCAGAGGTGCATTCTCCTGAACTGATTCACAGCACAGAGAAGTGTGTGCAGCACCTGTACGGCAGATACACAATACCAAGAATGTAACCAGAATTAAGATTGGGTGAAGATCACTGACAAACATTCTCACAACCAGCTATTGTTATTGGGCAGCACATGGTTGTGGTTGTAAAAATCGTCTTAAACGCCTTTTAATAAGCTGCAACATGGACCAAACTTTATGCTGTTAGTTTGAAGTCTGGCTACACAAGACAATGTCTGTGTTCAATGTTTGTGGTGGTTACAGACCTGGATATCTCCTTGAATTATCATCATCTTGTTTCTATGCTTCTACTAATCCATCATCGGATATTTTAAGCAATGTAAAACATTATATAGATCAATGGAGTGCAGACGACGATCTATCAGGTTTCATGCACATGATATCTGCACAGATATCCAGCAATCATTTTAAATCCTTCCCATTTCACTGCTGATCTTTATCCTCTCCTCCCTGACCTCTAATTTCTCTCGCTCAGTCACACCGTTAGCAAAGCCCACGGCATGATGGCTGATTGCACATTAATGGTATTTATTAATTGCCTCTTACTTCGCGGTGCTCGCATTTGAGTGACATCATCGTCAGTACATCAAGGTGCATCCCGACAACAGACTCGGCTTTCCGCAGACAAAGCTATGACTTCATATCACTAAAAAAGTGTAAAAAGAGAGGGAGCGCCACACCTGCCGCTGAAAGAGTAAATCATACTCAATGAGGTCAGAGGCAGGAGGAAGCCCCTGGGTAGAAGTGGAGTACGACAGTGTGTGTGTGTCTGTCTGGTGTTCGCTAGACTTACTGCCAACTAAACTCACTTCAACCCATATCAGTAGCTATAACTCTACCTGTCTAATACTCTTTCTGTCAATCTCTTTCTGTATTTTTCTCCTTTCATCTTTCTGTAAGAACAACACTGTCCAACCGTGAGGCACGTTTTGGTTTTCTTTTTAAAACTTTTATTACAAAGCAACTTTCCATTAATCTAACTTGGCCCATCAATTGGCTAAAAATTAAATAAAACCAAAATTAAACATGTGATAAATTAAATACATTGCAACTAATCTTGTATCAATATTAGTTATAAATAATTCAAACACAATGGTAGGCAATTTTTCTACAAAAGTTATGCACAAATCAGACACACATTAACATAATTTATGTATGGATCAATTGGGTAATTTTCTTACTTATTTTTAATAATTTATTGCACTACATTACTGTGTTAAATTAACAACACAAAGTGTAATATGTTTTATCCCACAAATCTGGATTTTATCCTTTATAACATCCACACTAGTCATGACTGTTTTATACTCTTTTATACCCATCAGAGAGAAGAGGCAGAAATCAGAGGTATAAAGTATCCTGCACCAGGGTCCCATAGATTCAGCGTCTCAGCCTCTAACCCTCCAGTCCTCTGGGTCTGTACTGTGCTTTATGTTCACTTTCTCTCATTGCATAAATCTGAGCTATAATTTTCCTGGCACTGCTTTCTGCTCTCTGTCGGCTCCAGGGTACGAGACACCCATCCATTTCTCCCATTTTTTCCCCGAACGCTGATGCCAGACTCAATAAGGGTCTTGCCCTGCTGCGCATGCCCGCTCCCTTCACTGCACCCCCCATTAGCTCATTTTTAAGAGCCCCTACCCCCACTCCCCTCTCGCCCCCTTAAATGAGACCCTGCCAGCAGCCGCGAGCTAGGGACCACTTAACTGATTTCTTCTGGGAGGGCTTCTGAGCAGGGAGAGGCAATCTGCTGGGTGGGAGCGTTGTAGTTAGACTGTACTATTTGCCGTGCTGGCACAACTGTAAATCTGTGTCAGCTTTGCCAGGCTAATCATTTGGAACCAATTTAATTTGGCTTTAAAGTGTGTTTTGTCACAGAGCAGGAATCTTATATATGATGCAGTTAGTGGGAATGATGGCATGACCCATTAAGCTGGCACATATGTATAAAAAATTAAGGGCAGCCATTCTTATGAGAATCTCATGTGCTGTTCTCATATTGAATATCAATACCAGTACAGTATTTTTACTGTATGTGTTACTTGTCAAAGCTGTATATCATAAGGGGTGAAAACAATGAAGCAACAAATGAAATATTAACCCAAAGTGACCGCAGCAATGGAAGATCACCTTATTTAAAGCAGACCTGAAAGGCATGCTGGGTAACAGCTTCAGAGCCCAATCAGGCTCACCTAACAAAAGCAGAAACAATCAGCTCAGCGGACAAGCTAATCAACGTGAGTGAGACTGTCGACACAAACATCCATCACTGTACCATGTAAATACAACACAGCATGAAATTAGAAAGGCACAAGCTTTCAAAATCAACCTGTATTACTCACAGGCTGCATTTTACAGACCAACACCATTTGAAGCATTTTAAGGTCAAATGGTTGTAAAAACAGAGCTGATTGCGCTCATGGCGAGTCCTTTACTTCAAAGAGAAAAAGACAGACAAGTAAATGTATCCAATGTTATTTTGTATTTAGAGAACTTGCAGTATTTGAGACTCTTGATGGGGAACTGCATCTTAATAGTCTATCTAAATTTAACACTATAAAAGTGCAACACAACCAGCTATGGTTGGGTATCTTTTGAGCTAACAGCTGCTGTAGCACACTGGACTGGATTTTGTTTTTGGTCATGCAAGTTCTTTATTGTTGAGAAAAGTCACAAAGTAACCACAAACTGGATGCATGCAGTTACCATTAGTCTAATGTTTAGCTGTTCCCAGTGGTTTGGTGTACAAATGATTTATGTCTCATTTCCATCAAATAACATATCACTAATGCAATAAACTGTACCAAAGCAGGGAACCCGACTCTGGACTTTCCTGCCTTTTTGGGCACAGACAGGACATAAAACTGGGCAGATTCTTGAAACTTTGACAGGTTTACCCAGCTAGGCTCCATTAGCGTATGGACCCTGTGGCCACCGCTAAACTGTGGCCAAAAGGCTGGGTGCCCATTATTGCAGCTATAACAACACTGTCTTTAGAAGACAAATGCATGCTGGATGCTCTCCATCCCCCATCCACTTAGTGAAAAACAATTGTGAATTGTTAACCCATTGGTTAAACAAGATAATCCCTTTATTGTATGCAGGACTGCGCACACAATGACCCTAGAAGAAATTCTGCCCCTCTATTTCAAGTTTTTTTGAGCAAGTAATTTTATTTTAAGTGCACGAAAACTTGTGTGAAATGACAATTAGAGAGATTTGAATTTACTGAATAAAACAATGTTTGCAATGCGCATAAGTTTCTTTTGTTTTGCCATTAATGTCTATAAATTGTTAAACAGAAGCAAGTAAGACAAGACCAATCACAAATCAGTATGCAAATAAAGTATGTAAGGAACTCAGAATGCAAATATTACAATGTCAGATAAGATTACAATTTTACAGTGTCACTTAGATATTACAATGTCAGTTCGAGTCTGAAAATTATATTTCGGGAGACTTTCCAAGTTCCTAAATTTAGTAATGTGCTCTTTGCAATGTGCATTTTAAAGTGCATTTTTGCACTGCACTTTTTTAAAGTGCTGTAATTTTTTAAACTGTAAAAATTACACAATTGCTTTATGTGGTTTCAGATATGTGTATAATATGCTGTGAGTAATAATTAGTGCAGGCCGTCATTCAGATGAGCAGTAAACTCACTGTAAATTTAGACTAAACACAGTGTCATAACTTTTTCTCTTTGTAAGTTAACGCTGTGTGTTCAGGCCAGGCTAGGCAGTGTTGCTTGTTTCAGCTGTGGGTTAGCTCATCAGCCCTTCATGACATCATCCCCTGACAATGTCACCATTCATACAGATGTTGCTTACAAAACATGGATTTAGATTCTCGAACTGCAAACAGATCACACTCAACCTGAGCACCAGCTGCAGGTGTTTCTTCTACAACTACAACCTAAACGTCACCTTCCAGTTATAGAGAGACTGTGAAATGACATACATCTGTTTATACGTCTGAAATAGAATAAGAATGACTTACTGGCTATTTAAACAGTTTATAATTACACAACGTTTTTAAGTTACGCAATTGCAAGAGCACATGTACAGCTGAATGTACACTTTACACAAAATACCACAGACGTTATAATAATAAATGCAAATATAATTAATTATAAAAGTGTCATAGGTGGATGTAGTTGTGAAGCTGTGATGATGATGAGGAATTAACTGAAATCGTCTTTCATCTATAAAACTCACAGAAAACAGGAAACCACACCTTAAAATCGAATACAGGAATACAAGGGGTATATATATATACACATATGAACTAAAAGGAAACCTAAACAAGATGCAGGTGAACACAATTAGTAACCTCTGAAATAAAGGAGGGACTAATTAACAAGAACTGATAATGACATAAAGGGAACACAAGAGAAGCAAACGGAACATAACTGAAAGGTGGGAGGAGCCAGGTGGTTGTCCAAAAACCAGCAAGGACATAGTCCCAGGGTGGAGTTGAAGGAGGAAGGAGCCGATGACACCCTGGGGACAACATTGGCTTTCACACTGGCAAGGTTGTGGGATGGGCTTTCCTCAATTCCCTCGTACTCCACTAACACTCCTTCAGTGACACGCTGTTGCCAGCTCAATATCTCGTCAGATATTGATGGGGTACCTTTCATCCTTTTCTCTGGTTCGGGTTTGCCAATGACAGCAGGTTGGTCTCCACAGTTGGCAATAGCAACTCTATCATGCCAGTCTTATGTGGCGGAAGGCTGGTCATTGAATGTGGAGTGGGGCGTGTTGTTTATTACTCTGTATGTATGTATCATATTGTACAATGTACAATAAAACTACAGCGACTCATCTATCTGGATATCCATAATCCGTAGGCCCACATAGTTTAAAAAAGAATGAACATTTGAACAAAAAGCAAGTTTCCATTACAAGTCTGACTGCGTCTGAACTCAAACTCTTTTGAGTTTAGCTCTGATCTTCCGTGAATGAATGAGGGTTTGATTACATAAGTCTGAATCTCCAGCAGTCACATAAAAACATTACATCACTTTGATAGCTGTATCGCTAGGTGAAATGTTTCTTTAAGAAAGGTTTATTTTTTGCCGCTCAAGTAAAAAAAAAAAAAAGAGTACATTTAAAGCATGCCAACGATTATGTCATCTGTACGGTGTGTGCCAGCGCAAGGCCCTGGAGAAACAGAGCAGGAACATATAGTATTGTTTACCTCATAAAAAACTTACTGCCTAGCCTGATGCTTAGTGACAAATTTATCATCCTTGGTAACAATATAAACAACAGATAATTACCCCTAATAAAACAAAGAACTACAGATAGTTTTAAACTGCCACTGGCGTGAATTGTCAGTCTAACTCAGCCTAACATTCCTACATGAAGTCATAGATTTTTAAATCCCTATTTAAAAAAACTTGTGTGGAATTACTAGGCAAAACTCCAAACAAATATTACAGTAAGGAGTTCTGCAGTCTTTGTACAGTTTGATTGATTGACATTATTTTTTTTTAACATTACAGTTAGGACTGTAACTTTTTACCATTATTAATTTAGTTTATGGCTTTATAAAGTCAAATTTAGAGACTTACACTTAAAAGAAGAATGTAGTGTATTTAATAGTGTATAGAGTTTATATAATTAGTTTATAGCTCTGTGCAAATATTTAGATGCAAGTGTTTTAAAGGTATTTGTAAGCACAAACGGCGCATACTATAATGATACTACTGACAAAAACTTATAGAGACTACGGAAAACCCTGAACATGCCAAAACAGTGGAAGAGCAGAAATAGGATCGGCATTGTGTTTGACAAGGGTCAGCTGGCACATCCACAGGCCTTTTCCTCTTACTGATAACTGTGTGTTTGAACTTCCTTTTCCACAGACACAAGAACTTTCATCTCTTAAAAGCAGATCAAGTGAGCCATTAAAAAAACAGCTTTCACAAAACCACCACATGTTCAGCCAAACAATCCCTTGGTTATGAGTTAAATAATAAGTATTTGGGTGTCTGTCTATGAAAACATGTCAGAATGGGAAAAGGAGAACATGGAGGAACTGTCTTTACACACATCCACACACACACAAACATCTCACTCCCAGCTAAGCAGCTACATCTGCCCAGCACATCGAACAACTGGATATCTGAAACGTATAATCAGTGACTTCATTAATAATAAATATTCTGCTGCTCAGCCCAAGAGCAAAACAGCCACAAACACATGAGACTGCTGATCCACATCTGGCTCAAGATAAATGACACCTTAACCACAGAGTATGAAGACAGCAAGGCACTCTGCCATACAGCACTGCATGTGTGTGTGTGGCGGTCTGACAGCAGTCCCGTGGGAACAAAAGCACTTTTAGCAGATTTTTTTTTCACAGGAGACCCCCTGGCCCACCACAAAATCAATTTGGCTTCATTGGCCAAAAAACACACACACACACACACACACACGTTGGCTTTCCATGTTTAATGGGGACATTTTATAGATTTAGAACATATTTTATATTGTACATGTATTGTACGATGTATGTTTTATATTGTATACTTTATCCCCTACTCCAGCCTGAACACTAAACCTACTCATCACAAAAAGCTGTCTGCTGATTTAGATTTTAGATTAACTGGTATTACTATATTTGTGGGGACATTTGGTCCCCATAACGTAGTTAATAGCAGGACACACACACATGTACATATACACACAAATTACAACATACAATCTTCTATATCTCACACACTTGCTCTTTCTCACATACACAGTCTTGCACTTTCCTCTGTCTCCCTTTATGTTCTCTACTTCCTCTCTCTCTCTTTTTCTCTCTCTCTCTCTCTCTCTCTCTCTCTCATGAGGGTTGGGTATGAGGTTACAGTGGGGGAGATATTTCCCATTTGGAGTAGGTCAACATATCTATATAATGAGATTAGGGCTGGATTTGCACACTGGGGTTGTGTTAGGCTGGGCTGGGCCGGGCCGTGTGGGGGACACATGGCTCCGATCACCTCAGAACAGGTCACCTGATAACAGCCCTTGTCATTATCCATCCCGGATGGGTGCGGATGCCACAGTAATACGAAGAAAAAGAAACTCAAATAAGGGTCAGGTGATGGGACCCTCAAGCTGTTGGCATCTTTAATCTTTAAGATTTTCTTTACAGTACATGCTGAGAATGGCAAAAATCTGTTGTTATCATACTTGCTTTCTCACACATAATTAAATTAGCCGAGATCCAAAGGCAGTGTGACCCACGCTAAATTCTTTCTATACGACCGTTTTAGTGACTCTTTGAATGCCTAATACGAACGGTTTCATGTGTCAGAGCAAAAAAAGAAAGAAAAAAGGAATTTATAATTTAATTACAATCAGGGCCAAGAGACGGGAGGGGGGATGTGTCTGGAGTCCAGCCAGGGGACAGATAAGACTGCACATTAAAGTAATATTATGCTCCCCCTGCCCGTTACCATGGGAACAAACGAAAGGATTAAAAAATACACAGGGCGATCAATCTCCAGCGGGCCAGAGAGAGGGAGAGAGAGTTAAGTGCTCTTCCCACCATCAGAATAATCACTCATGCTTCGACATACAGACACTCTCTCTTTTTGTCTTTTATCTTGTATTGTTTTTTTCCATTCATCTCGTCCTCCTCCTTCCTTGAAATCTCTGCACTTCCCTTTTTCTCCGAGAAAAATAATTAACTCCCTCCTGAGCCTGATTTCCGAATCCACAAATAGCAGATTATTAAGCACCATAATTAGTGGATTATAATCTAATTACGGAATCTGTCTTCCTAATCCTCCTGCCACCATTATAAAGTTCAAGTAAAATGCTTAAGCAGGCACATGGTTAAAGGGGATATATGGAAACAACACAAATCCAGGCAGATGGATGTAATGTCTTTAAACTAGTTCAACCATAACATTCGGTCATTCATGTCGTATGATTTTATACTTCGGTGGAAGCTACTTGGCAGAATGTCATGGATGCTTTTTTCCATACAGAAGTCAAATAGGGCACAAAAAGACAAAGAGGGTGACATCACTCAAAGCCATAGTACAGATTCAAAAGGTTTCAAACTATTGCACTGTTTTTCTCTTGCTAGACATCAGTCTGTCTCTGTCTCGTCCTATTTCTCTCATTCTGTATGGGATCTGACTGGCTGCTTTGTTTCTGATGAGATCACTGCTGAACTAGTGCTAACAAGCAACAGAGGCAAAAGTGTGTGTAAGGGGCATCCAGATATACATCAGACAAGCTGGCATACACTGTGGTACAAGAGAGAAAGACGGCATGTATTTGTGTGACTGTGTGCATATGTTTTTGAGCAACAGAAAGAAAGTAGAGAAGAAAAAGTATTTTTATTTTTTATGTTTATCTTATTCAACAGAAGATAAAAATGAACTCAAATCAAATCATACAAGGCAGACAAGCAAGAAAATATGCAAGTATGAGTAACACCGTGTGAGTGGGTTTGGTGCGCAAACTGACTCACCAGTTTCGCCTCTGAGTGCATGGAAGGAACATGTGGGGAGGGGCATGAGCTGCTGTGGGCAGGGCCTTGCATGCCCATCATGTTGGAGCCCATAGACATTTGCCTCTCCATCTGCAGCCACAAAATTGAATATTACAGTCACGCAAAAACCACACGAAACCATGAAACAACTTTAATGTTATTTAAATATTTATATATATTTATATTGTTACTTTTTAGTTACTTATCTGTACATTATCTGTACATTATCTGTACTTATCTGTACTTATCTGTTACTTATCTGTACATTATTGTAGTGTTCAGGTCAGTCTTTAGTAACTCTGATTAACCTATAAATAAAGCTTTATGAAAAGTTTATTTGTTAATGTGTTGTTTTGTCTGTGCTTATCTGTGGACAACACAGCGGAATACAACAGAAGTGTGATGATTAAAATAGGCACACTCAAATTAAATGCTTAGTGCTGCACTGCCTTCCGTGTGCAGAGCTCATGTGTGTGTCTGTACATATGACCAGAAGGCTGAAAGTCAAAGGTGTGTGCCTATGATTTACCTGCACTTTCAAGTAAAGCTGTAAAACATTGTGTTTAATGCGTGTGTTAACAATTAGGAAAGACTGGGACTGGGACTGTTTAGTAAGACTGTTACTAAAACCCAAAACCTCCTGATCTAAAAATCTACCTCTGACCCCCCCCAAACCCCTGATGACCTATAGCAGGGTGAAAGCGCACCAGTCCGCAGTAATTATTGGTGGAATATTTGCTTTAAAAATATCACCCCACGTTGCACCCCTTTCCTGGGATATCAGTCGAGACCGAAAAAAGTCCCATTTTAATTTAATCAACTCTGTGCTTTTACTTTCATAGCTGACATGGACTGGCTTATGTTACAATGAGAACATGTGTTGTGTCATTAGAACCCTGATATGGGCAGCTCTCTCTAACAAACGCACTCCATCCTCAACCTGCACTCCGGCTATTATTGACGTTTCTGAAATAGAATTAAAACAGATCAAGCTATGATAGAAAATTACACCTCTGCTGATGGGTTTCCTAAAAAAACTGGCACTGATATGAACTATATCACTGGGAAAGCCATTAATTGATAGCAGACCTCTGCAAAAACGAGGTACGAAAAGATGAGTTTGTGCATGTCCACGTGCATTAACACGCTCCGGTTGTCAGGGGCATCAAAAAACAGAGGAATCATTCGTTGGGAACTGTAAATGCATTGTGTGTGTTTCAAGGGTGCTTGTGAATTTATGATCTCACAGGCATCAGAACAGCAGACGATCCCTGCATAGTGGGGTCAGGCAGTGTGCCAGGCATGGAGGCTGGTAAGGGCTGTCGCTGTCTGTTCCTCAGGTGCAATAAAGAAGAAAGAGAACCAGGCACTGGCCTAACAAAACCAAAAGAAAAAAGAGAAAACTGAGATTAACTCATTTCCACAGATGAAAGTTTCATTTGCGTCAATGACGTCAATGACTCCAGCCATGCACAATTTTAGAAATCTATATCATGTCTGCAAATAAATTCAGTTCTCATTTTTGTTCGTCATAGTTCAAAGAATTTCAGTGCTTTATTTTGTCTTTCTTAAGAAGCCATCATACACTGTCAGACATCCACAGAGAGGAACAATGGGTTTCCCAGCTAGTGATCTTTTGCTGGAAGCTTTCAATGGAAGTTCACTGGCTCCTGTCTTAAGCTGCTCAAATCCTGTGTGCTTCAATAAAAGTGTGGACATGGATAAATAAAAATGATGGATGAATCTGGCATATCAGCTTGCTACAAATGTCAGCAAACAAAGTTTGCATCATGTTTCCAAAGGAACCTTTAAATGAATATGTCAATTCGAAATATGCGATGCTATTAATTTTTCCATTGAGCACAGGAGTAGATGTTTCTGAGAAACTATAAAACTATTGCCATATAATGACAGTTGATAGTGACCAAGAGTGTCCAGCTCCAGAAGAAAAAAATACTA
>JAZGTK010018076.1:0-12007 GCA_036877625.1 Ambastaia sidthimunki
ATTATAGACACTTCCTGTGTCAATAGAATGTGTGTGTGACAGTGTGTGTCTCTTTTGTTCAATCATTATTGCCATATAGGTAGGCTTGTGTGATCCTTCATGTACCTGTCTACAAGAGGTGGCATCATACAGACTGAAAAGTGATCAAAGAAAGAGGGAAGAAAGACAGAGGAAAAGGGAAAGCCTGAGGCTCAGGGAGCAGCTGTCGTTCACAAGTTTTCTCTCAATAAACACCCACAGAGGCCCACATTTGATCCCCAGGCTAGATTACAGATCAGCCCAGGCCCCATGTATCAGCTGTAGGCTATGACAGGTAGGGCAGTCCCTTAATACTTCTATATCATTTATCTGCAGTGCTCCTCTGAGATTTCCTATCAGCTGCTCTCTTCAGGTTGCAAGTGGACTGGGCACAGAGTAAAGGGCTTTAAACTGTGGGAATTACAGATACTACAGGTAGTAGGTTTTCACATGATTTCACATGTTTCAAATGGCTTACTTAAAAAAAATGAACATCTTTAATTTAGCTTTTAGATACTTCTATATAGTCAACACGAAAAGTGAACTTTCTGATTTGGACACATAATGCCATATATTAATGCGTTGGTCTGTGTTGGAGCGCAAGTCCACCACTAAATTATTCTAATGAACAGACAGGCTGCTGGGAGAGTTAAAAAAACACATGAAATGGCTTTCCCACACAGAGTAGGTCTGAGAACAATGTCAGCCAAATTTCAAGATTATTTCCGCATGCCAAGAACAGAATTCTTAATAACAAAACAGACAGGCTAAAGTGTTGTTTTTAGAGAAACTCTTTAGGGTTATAAAAATACACACATGAAACAGTAAATGTTCCTGGCTGTTTTATTTTTATAAATTTTGCTCACATTACTGCTAAAACATTGATTCATAATGTTTTGCTTGTTTTGCCACAAATGGCAAAGAAATAAATATCTGCCCACAAAGATTAAAGAATGTTAATGGTTACACCATACACTAACCTCTACAATTTACATAAACATATTGTGCATTTCAGACAACAAAGATTAAGGTCCCCCACATAGCACAAGATAATATGTCAAGAGAATATTAATTTAACTTGCAATGATAAATAGCTAAAAAATAAACAAATAAAAAATAACACAGAAGCATTTCTTTTAGTGGTCTCATAATTTTTTATTTTACTGTAATTTTATTACTATATACCACCACCTATTTTATATTAACATATTGTGGAAAGCGCATTGACACACATACTTATGTATATGCTCTCTCAACATGTTTTTTACATCACCAGACATCCTATAGCTTGACCTCAATTAGTCATACATATACAGTATTCAATTCAAAAACTGATATATACATATAAACAGACACAATGACTTTCTAAATAGAAAATGTATGAGTATGTTCAAGACAGAAAATCGCCCTTGGCTCTGCTACCTAAATCAAATTCTGGTCACATTTCATACCAAATAAAACATATACAACTGCATAAATGAACAGGGAGAACGTTTTTTGAAAAAATCGTCTGATCACAAAGGATATATATCAGCCCATGTGGAGCAATGCATATACATACTGTATTCTGAGTACTATAGCACTCTAACCCAATGGGATTTAAAGACTGCAGAGACAAGGAAAAAGGAAAGAAACTAATTTTAGGGAGATTTTAGGGAATAGAGGCATGGTCTGCTTCTATTCCATTTTTATTTAAAGATAAAAAGCTTACTGTACCTTTAAGAAAGAGTGAAAGATATAAATGGAGAGAGTACGAGAAGCATAAGAAAGGAAAAACAGGCTATAAAGAGTGTGGGGTGGAAAGACAACAGAGTTAAAACACCAGGGATTTTGAGCAAATGTCACTGTCATTTACCTCAACATCGTCAGACTTTCATGTGAGAGATTGAGCATGGGGGAGAAGGGGAATTAGGCCGGACCTAAATGGAAATAAACATATATCCATCTGGAGGCCAGTTTCAAAGGGCTCTTGGGACTCACATTTGTTCGAGCTGGGCAGAAGAAGCGACCTATCAGCCAGATATAGACCAGATAGCAAGTCTACTGGGAGATATCAAGCTCAGGATAGAAACATGATAGACTCATTTCTCACCTGCCACTAATTAATTTGAGGATGAATATGTGTGTGTTTGTGTGTGTGCCTTTATGCGTGTTCTGCTTTAGTCCGCAAATTTGACAGTTGGCATTTGCATGTGTCTAAGAATGAATGCCAATATGCAAGAATAATCTGCCTAAATCTGTGTGGGTCTGAGTAGCAAGCATGTATCTTTTAAAAAAGCGTTTAGTTGACTTTCCTCACAGGATCTCCACTTACCCACTTTCTGAAGTCACATTTACGATGATCAAACCCCCCTACAAAGACATAATATCATAATCTCTCCCAGGTCCAGGCGATGATTATGCAACCCCAGCAGGGCCATCCTCAGCTACTTATCTGTTTTGCTTTTTAAAGAGCGCTCAACTAAAAACCCTGCTGCTCTCAAAACATCTCTGAGACACTTCACAGCAGATTATGCATTATGAACAGTCCCGCTAACACAACTCTAAAGTATATTCTGATGCATCGGTTTTAATTAAAAAAGCTGAGTTTACATTAAAAATACATTATTAAAATATTCATCTGGTTTCTCACTCTCTCTTTACATTTCACCCCTTACCCCCTGCAATTCATGTTTGTTTACTACAAAGAAACTGCTAAAACCTAGCTCAGCCCAGATGACAATTTAATCACTCAGAGTTTGCTCTCTCATAGCTGAGAAGACTTATTGGTGTTTTAAGTTATTTAATTCAGTACCAACATTTCTGTCCCCAAATTAAAGTCCCCAAAAGAGTATAAAGCTTTAAAATACTATTTTGTAGAGGTATAAAATTAATGTAGGTAACAGATCATATAATTTAGAGAATTTGAGTTCATTAAAATCGCTCACTTCTGATAATCTCTGTTGTTTGTTACATTGTTGATCTCTTTTGGAACTCTGTAGGAGATTACTAGGTTCTATATCTCAGGAGGGAAATCTGAGAAGCAGGAGACTTAAGCAAATGCTTCCATTTGGTCTCCATTTCATCTTACTGCTGTCTAAAAGAAACAACCAAGACATGTATAAAAACAGATCTAATTTGTATGTTATTTCTTTCCTATGGTAGGTACATCCTAAAAGCTGAAGAGTTTGAACTGCTCTACAGCTGAAATGAGCTCTCACCAAAGACCCTCTCCCTGTTTAATGAGACAAATCATTTAATTAAACTAGTTAGTAAAGTTTGAACATAACAGGAACAAACTGATAATAGGATGCATACAAACAGATTGAGTGCATTTTGTATTCCAATAAATAAATAAATACAATTTTACTGCTTTTTTTAGAGCAGTAAAAAATTTTTTAGAGAAAACCAAGAAATTGTTTGGGGAGAGAAAGAATAGAATCAGGAATTACCCACATAAGAACCAAGTTTCATGTGTTTTTTTGCTGTGAGCTGAATATATTGAACGTCTCTATTACTTTTATCGACTTCTTTTATTTAAAAAACAAGAGAGAAAAAAAAGAGCAAGAGACTGTAGAAATGGATGAGAGAGAAAAACTGGTAGTGAAAAAGTATTGGCTATAAAACTTTGAACAATTGTCCTACTGTTTTATTCTTATTATTTACACTCCTCATGCCTGGTTTGATAGCACAGAGGCACTAAGATTGCACCCAGCACCTCCTGTTTGCCTGTTTTTCAAATCTGTAATTTCTTTTGGTACATTACTTAAAACAGTCAGAGAGAAGCATACATGCTTACAGATAGATGGTCATGGTCGTTGCATGTGACTTCCCGTGCTATTTTTTTGTGGAAACAAAAATGCTGTGCATAATGGGGGTATGTCTGTGAGGTCTATGGGATGTTATGCTGTGGATAGAGCTGCCCAACAACACACACATCTGCACGCAGAAGAGGTGGTGCTAGTTTAAAGGGTGAGTGGGATGTGATCTCATTGTATGGAGAGATTTTTATAAACCTCCTTTGACAGAGGGCACAGAGCTCATGAATGTTAATTAATTTCAGATGATGTTGCCAGGTTATAATTCTACTTGGTCCAGCCATAATCTAAATGTTCATGTAACTCATAAACTGATTTATTAAATTCATAAGTTACATGGCCTTGCAGAAGAAGTCCCATGCTGTTTTGAAATTGAGATGTGTTATCCAATAAGTTTTATATTTGCACAAATTAAATTAATATTAAATAATTAATTCATAGTACAGAGACTGCTCTCGTCAGAGTGACAAATGACTTGCCCTTGTCGGTTGATCATAGCTGCATCTCTCTTCTGGTTCTACTAGACCTTAGTGCAGCCTTTAACACTATTGACCATAGCATTCTGTTAAATATGCTTGAAAATTATGTGGGCATACATGGAATTACACTGGCATGGTTCAAATCATATCTATCTGACCGATTCCAGTTTGTAGCTGCGAATGAAAAGGTGTCATATCAGTCACAAGTTCAGTATGGAGTACCACAGGGCTCAGTGCTTGGGCCTTTACTGTTCACCCTGTACATGCTAACTCTGGAAGCAATTATTAGGAGTCATGGAATTTCATTGTTATGCTGATGATACCCAGCTGTATATTTCTTCAAGGCCAAATGAGACAAATAGCTTCATCAAACTAACAAAATGTATAGTGTAGCATATCAGCCGTGCTGAAAAGCGTTATTTAAAACACTATCGTTCTTCCTGCTGAAACGAGGGAATTTAAGCTTTAGCTCAAAAGTTAATAATAAGTATAATTAAATGTAATCAATTATACTAATTATTGTAAGATGTATATATATGTTTACCTGATTAAGCAGAATTAATAATAACAATTATTTCCCGTGGCCTTAGAAAATAAACTTCACAGTGCTACTTCAGAGCATGTACCAAGATGTACTGCAAGTTTAAGTGACGTTCGTCTGTGAGCGGTTAAACACAGAAGCAATCACAAGTGAATACAAAACGGTTTATTAACTACACTAACACAGACAAAACTAACTATAGACAAACAATACAATCAACATGACATAAAATATAATGATATTATAATTGCATAATATAAGCACAGAATATAAGAGTAATATAGCCCCTGTGTTTAGAACAGGGTGGCATAACATGGATACATATATATATATATATATATATATATATATATATATATACACATACACATATATATATATATATATATATATATATATATACACATACACATTTACAGCTTATTTGGTGATATGACTTGAATATGAGAGGTTTTCACTGAGGGCTTAGTTAAACATCTGGCTCTCCTGCAAATGTTTCCTAGCCCAAGATCTCGGGTTCCCCTGTTGGAATGCTTTTGAAGCTGGGGGGCTGTCTAACCCATCACCCATTTACGATCAGCAAAAGGGCAGAGGGAGACACTGAGTCTACCCTAGTACTACTCCATAATCTAAAAGAGCATTAGGAAGACCAGGGTCTCTGACCTATTACCAATTTTACGATCAGCAACAGGGTGAAGGAGATGGTAAGATCTTTGGGGATGGCATGGTTTATTGGGACCCTTTGGCCCATCTGCCCTATCCAAGTCATATCTGAGGCTGTTACAATCCAGATGTTTCCTGACCCCGATGTGGCCTCACGACCACACGCTGCAATAGTCGATATTAAAACCTGAATGACTAGCAAATTTCTACTATTAAATTCAGACAAAACAGAAATTTTAGTTATTGCACCAAAATCTTCCAAACAGAACAACCTAAAAAATGTCTCAGGTTACGTATGTAACCCAGGTTCCCTGAAGGGAACGAGACGCTGCATTGAAGCGCTTTGGGAACGCCTCCAGATTTTAAGCACTCTGAATCACGTGTAAAATCCGACCAATTGGGGGGCGATACGTTACAGACGGGGTGACGTCACGACCAGGAAGGTTAAAAGCACGTGCACTGAGCAACTCGGGTTAGCCTCGAAAATGAATGAAGCAAGCGCAGGTAGGAGACCCGAAGTATGGCCAGTGATGCAGCGTCTCGTTCCCTTCTGGGAACCTGGGTTATATTCATAACCTGAGACGTTCCCTTTTTAGAAACGCTTTGGAAACGAGATGCCCATTCCAACAGACTGAAGGTTCCCCTGCCTCCTGTGTGAAATTGCACAGTTAAGGCACGAGGACAGAAGAGCCAGGAGTAGCTCGGACATCAAGGCCATAATGCCTTACGAAAGTTAAAGGAGTATACCATCCCGCAGCTTTGCAAATGTCCTGAATTGGGACACCTGTATAAAAGGCCTTGGAGGCCGCCATACCCCGAGTAGAGTGAGCCTTGAGTCCCCTTAGATGGGGGAATACCAGAGGACTCATAAGAGATATGAATACCATCAGAAATCCAACGACTTAGGGTCTGTTTGGTAGCGGGAAGAACGTGTTTATAAGGACCAAAGCAAATTTAGAGCTGGTCAGTTTTTCTCCACAAGGCAGCTCTGTGGACGTATATTTCCAGTGCAAATTAAGCTTCTGCTGGTCATTATCCCGAAAGGTAGAAGGACAGAAGGCCTGTAGTACGACTGACCGTAGTATGGTAGAGAGAACTTTAGATACATAACCTGGTCTGGGGTAGAGAAAAGCCTTGGTCAACCCAGGCGCAAAGTCTAGATGAGAAAGACAGAGAGGGCCTGAATGTCACCCACTCTCCTCAGAGAAGTGATAGCCAGAAGAAAGGCCATTTTGGCTGACAGAAGGTAATCTGAGATAACCCCTATGGCCTCAGTGCACCTCAGAGGAAGCGTATAACCAGAGGGTGTCTGCCCACTGTGAATTCACCAATAGAAGCATGGTAAGCTGATATAGCTGCCACATAGACTTTCATAGTAGAGTAGGCTAACCCTGCAGTGAACCTAGCCTGCAGAAACTCCATAATTGCATTAATGGCACAGTTAACTGGGTCTAGCTGATGGTCTCTGCACCAAGAAGTGAGGAGTTTCCACTTCAGGGTATACAGTTTCCCTGTAGAGGGAGCTCTGGACTGAAGGATGGTCTCAACAACCTCGGTTAAGAGACCCGATGCTATTAGTTGGGCCCCCTCAGGGGCCAAACCCATAGCCTCCACAGCTCTGGCCAGGGGTGTAGAATGGAGCCTCCTGCCTGAGATAGAAGATCCCCCCTCAAGGGGATCTCCCGAGGCGAGCCATCAAGGAAAGCGGCCAGAACGGGGCCACTAAGGGTAAAGATACCGCGTCCCGACATACTCTCTCCAGAACTCCCGGGAGCAGGGCGATCGGGGGAAAAGCGTACAGACGAAGCCTCGGCCAGGTCTGTACCATGGCATCCAGTCCCAAAGGAGCTGGATGAACTAGAGAGAACCAAAGGGGACATTGTGCTGTCACTCGAGAAGCGAAGAGGTCCACTTGGGCTTGCCCAAAGACTCTCCAAATCTTCTACACTACCTCAGGGTGAAGCATCCACTCCATGGGCCCCTGCCCCTGTCGAGACAGGGCGTCTGCTCCAACATTCAGATGCCCAGGAAAATGAACCACTGTCAGAGAAAGGAGCTTGCCCTGGGACCACACAAGGATCTGGTGTGCCAACTTGTATAGAGGGCACGAGCGCAGACCTTGGTGATTGATATAAGATACCACAGCTGTCTTGTCGGTGCACACTAACACATGCTGTCCTCTCAGATCTGGGAGGAAATGCCTGAGAGCTAAAATCAACCAGTCGTCGATATAATTCAGTATGCAAATGTCTTGGTGTCGTAAGGGAGCCAGGGCTGCATCTACAACTTTTGTGACAGTACGGGGTGAGAGTGCTAGGCCAAAGGAAAGAACCCGATATTGTTACGCTTCCCCCTGAAAGCGAACCTAAGGAACTTCCTGTGTTAAGGAAGGATAGGGATATGAAAATAGACATCCTTCAGATCTATCGTGACAAGCCAGTCCTCTGACCTTATTTGGGACACGATCTGTTTCACAGTGAGCATCTTGCACTTCAGTTTCATAACTGAGCAGTTCAGGAGACGCAGATCAACAATGAAATAGCGGCTGTATAGCCCTAACTCTCTCTGCTGCGGAGGGACCACCTCGATGGCCTCATTCCTCTGGAGGGTTTCTACTTCTTGTTCCATAGCTAACGTCTGCGTAGAGTGGGGAGAACCCCGCCGAAAGTAGGCGGACAGCATTTGAACTATATTTTGTAGCCTAGTTCTATTGTACGCAAAACCCATTGAGACACATGTGGCAGTACTTTCCAGACTGCCAAGCATTCTTTTAAAGGGAGCAGCCTCTCGAGACTGACCCCTGATGTTCCCGGAGTAAATGGATTGGACCCGCCATGTCACCCGTACCCTTAAGGGGGGTGAGCGGGACGTGACTTTTGTGTGTCTGCTTTTGTGTGTCCCTATGTGAGGAGCTGGTACACGGCCTGGGCTGCTCCCGTCTAGCAGCCCTGAGGGACTGAGGGCGGCGAGGGAGGAACCGCTAAAATGCCTCCGCTTGTTTGCAGGCCTCCTGGAACCTGTCAACTACCATATTAGTCGTATGCACCAGCCCCCTCAAGGGCTGACTCAGCATGCTTCGCCCCCAGACAAACAACACATAGAGCGTGTGTATCCCCACCCATTATGAAGCGCAGGCAGGGAGGAACATGCTCTAAAGCGTTGCTGTTCATCAAGTTCAATGCCCCTAGTCTTTCCCTTCGCCTTTGACATTCTAACTTGACATTCTAACATTTTCACCTTTGACACAGAACTAACCCGAGTTGCTCAGCGCACATGCTTTTTAGCTTCCTGGTCATGACGTCACCCCGTCTGTGACATATCACCCCCCAATTGGTCGGATTTTACATGTGATTCAGAGTGCATAAAAGCTGGAGGCATTCCCAAAGCGTTTTGACGCAGCTTGAGTTCTTAAAAGGGAACTGTTTTAGCCTTGATGGATGCTCCATAAAGCCTGCTACATCAGCTAAGAATTTGGATGTCCTTTTCAATAGCAATTTGTCTTTTGAAAACCACATTTTCCATATCTGTAAAACTGCATTTTTTCACCTTAAAAATATATCAAAACTACAACACATGCTCTCTATGTCAAACACAGAAAAATTAATTCATGCATTCATGACATCAAGGCTTGATTATTGCAATGCCTTATTAGGTGGCTGTCCCGCAGGTTTAATTTAGGAACTCCATATAGTCCAAAATTCAGCAGCCAGAGTCCTTACCAGCACATAAAAGTATAACCACATTAGCCTGGTTCTGTCAAGACTGCACTGGCTACCCATTAAATACTGTATAAACTTAAAATTCTGTTAATCACCTACAAGGCCCTGAATGGGCTAGCTCATCAGTACCTGAGTGAGCTCCTCTCTTATTACAGTCCTTCACGTTCACTGCAATCAGAAAACTCTGGCCAGCTGTTAATACCACGAATCTCAAAATCAAGCATAGGTGGTAGATCTTTTTCATATTTGGCACCCAAATTCTGGAACAGTTTACCCAGTGTTGTCCGAGAAGCAAATACATTATTAAGTCAGTTTAAATCTACATTAAAGACTCACCTCTTTAATTTAGCCTACACATAGTCCTATGGATTTATAACTCAAATCCCTTAAGGGGTTGTTAGGCTGCATTAATTAGGTAAACCGGAACCTGGAACACTTCCCATAAGAACAGATCTGCTGGCTCTCACTAAGTCTGTATATCTTTTATTTCCCCAAAGTCCTTTAGCCAGCTGTGTCGGGGCTGGATGGTGGCGGAGACAGGATGAGACGACCAGTGACAGATCAATGGGACTATGATGGACTTTAATAGACTATTAACATACTTACCAACCCCTAAATTAGCTTAATTCTATATTTGTTCCCTGCTCTGTCACAGCAGTGAGATGTTGTAGCTGCAATTGGTTACATTCTGCCACCCCTGCTTGTAACATTCCTTAGTGTTTGACAAAATCAGACCCAATATTTTAAATCAATACAATTATAAATCGCTACTACCAGCACTATGTTTATATCCAGAAAAGTTACAAATTGCAGCTTTAACATGCTAGAGGAGAACTGGCCCCCCCATCTAAGCCTGGTTTCTCCCAAGGTTTTTTCTTCATCTATACATCACTGGAGTTTTGGTTCCTTGCCACTGTCGCCCTGTTGGCTTGCTTACTGGGAGACTGCTGACATATACTTAGCTTAGGATTCTGTAATCATTTAATCAATGTAATCATTCTAACATACTATATTACTTGTATGTATTTTGTTTTGTGTGTATTGTGTGTATTTCATGGCAAATCCTTCATATTCTTGTCCAATAAGAATTGCACAAAATATTTGCAATAATACCATATATTGTGTAAAATTTTTTACTTTTTTCCAATTTGTTTATTGATTTCTTAATTTATCTTAGTATGTTGTTTAAAGCTGCTTTGAAACAATGTAACATTGTAAAAAGCGCTATATAAATAAAACTAAATTGAATTGAATCAAATGATCAAGTCTTTAGAGAGCTCACCCCATTGATATCAACAATTTACCATTAAGATTACTAAAGTAATTTAAACAAATAATATTGAGCATATTAATTTGTAGTTTCTCTACACAGAGATTCAGTCTTTTGAAATCACAGCATTTTGTGTGAAATGTATAGTATAATGTTCACATTACAATTTACCTTCATTTCCTTTTCATACAAGTCAGTTGAAACGGGCCACATTTTTTGACACCAGGAAGCGCCCCTGCCTGCATATAAATGCCTGTTAAACTCAGCTCCTGAATCTGGACTTTAGTGTATAAAATCATCATACAAGTGGGCTTTTAGTATCTATTCTTTTTATGCTTTAGCACAAGACACATATGTATGATGATTAGATATGGAGCATTACTGTCCATGTCTAAAGTCTCTCTTTCTGTTGCACTCTTGCTCTAACTCTCTGTGATAATAACAGTATAAAAGAAAGAAAAACAATGCTCGCTAGCAAAATTGGCCTTGTGTGCCAAAAGTTACAACACCAGTCAAGTCTGCAAGTGCTTTGTTGAGTGATGCCAGTGTTGTTAAGCTAGTGCCTCTCTCTCTCTCCTATGGCAAACTGAATCCTCCCAACTGACTGATCTCCAAAGCTGAAGACAATGTATGTTATTACACACACACATTTTACATGCGATACAGCAGATAATCCTTTCCAAGCAGTTTGGTTAGGAACTGTAAATAAAACTTTTATTAGGTCACCATTGAGTATCTACAGGGAAAGTCAGGACTCTCTCTAGGTGGTCTTCTGAGGAGGATAGCAGACATGCTGGAGTGGGAAAAGTCATTACTAAAGTAATATGAATGTGATTATAAGCCATAAATTTAATATCAGCACACAACCATCAGCCTAAAGCTAGAAGTTGCCACCAAACCAAATCTTGTAAATGCAGATATCGTGTGGGGCTGTTAATAAAAGTTTGCTGATAATAATGCCATGTCCTCAGTTTAACGGAAGGGAAGGGGGGGAGAAAGTATTTTTAAACAGGGCTCTGATTTATAATGAAGCATACTGTAAATCTTTCAGGTGTGGGGGTGTTGCCTCTTGTGTAACAGCACAGGCTCACAATCTCTCCTCACACGCAGACATTGTGATACATGAAATGAGGGACCTCTTTAAGACTGCTCCAATTCTTTCACCATATTAGCACAGGAGGGCTACAGGTTTAATAACTAGCTGGAGGTTTTTGGGAATATCCCATTACAATGTCATCTGTTATAGACTACAGCACGTGTAGTCATAAGATGTATGGTGAACCACAGAGAGTGTAGCCAGTACTATACAATAGAAATCATGCTCCTTTCTTTAATAGTTAATGTGTTTTTTATACAGCACGGCACTACATCTACATGGAATTTAATAATTGCTCATTAAAATGAAATTATTAAAGAGTTTCTTTGGGACTTTCTTTCTTCCTAATCCTCATTCCTTGTGTCATTATAGCAAAGTACTTTTTAATGTATTTGTTACTCTAATGCAGGGGTGCCCAATACGT
>JAZGTK010018077.1:0-12006 GCA_036877625.1 Ambastaia sidthimunki
CCTGATCCTTCAACTCCACATGAGCTCTGTCCATCTCCATGTGCAAGCCTCTGAGAGATCCTGACTGTGGGCCTGCATATGAAGTTCTCAAGGCTCTTTGGGGGCTTCTTGGTCCGTTTGGCTGCAATCCCTATTTTCATTCGTACATTTCCATCTGACTGGTCAGATTTCATAACTGCCAACTCCTCCTGCCTGCTCTGCTGCTGACGTTCACTGCTGGTACTCTTTGAGGAAGTGTCTGGTTCAGCTCCCTTGGTTTTTCTCATGTTCTTCCTGTCCTCTGTCTTCTCCTTCTGTCCTTGTCTCTCAGGTCTCTGTGCAGGTGCCATCTTTTGCTTTTTCTTATCCATCTGAACTTCCAGAGTGATAGAAGGGGATAAAGTATTTGTCAAAACAGACCTCCAGGCCAAAGTTTGTCAATAATCACTGTTCAGTTTACAAGACAATCCAATCGAATATTGGTACCATGGAAGAGGCTATAAGGGAAAACAACAATGAGAATGTTTCATTAGAACATTAGATATTAAATACAGACAATGTCTTTTACATTATCACATGACATGACACGGCATTCCAAACATTTAATCAGAAAACTTCAGCAAAAAACAGACAGTAAATAAGAACACACCAAATGTTTTATCTATCTACAGGCTTTAAACAACATACTGCAAATCCAGCTGTAGCACAAACAGTCTCCAACTTTACATGTAACTCTCTAGTTACCTGACATATTACTGTGACTTGCTCACATACTCAGATCTGAATTTAGAGGCACAAATTACTGAGACATGTACAGCTGGCTACTAACATGACGGTACAGATGCTGATGGCATCTGTTATTAAATAGTTGACATGAAGTACTTTGGGAGAGTTAAATATTTGTACTTCCAAAATTGTTATATTACAAATAGAAGATTAAAGAGCACATACAGCAAGTTTGTGATCAGTTCAATTTTAACCTCAAATCTTCATTTGACATGTTATTTTATAATTCTGAAAGGGGATCTTTTATTTTTATTTCATGTTTATTTCAGAGAAATGTTCTGTTGCTACTTTTTACTGAGTTTGTTTATTTAGAAATGCAGTAATTTCTCCCCTAAGACACGCAGGTCTTACCGATACGCACAGGCTGATTATAGTTTCTTATTCTCCACAAACATGTACAGGAACATCTTTGATTTTAAATATTACAGTAACTGCCAACAGAAGTAGGTTAGCCAGATAATGTTCACTTTCAAGTTAGCTTTGAATCTACATTATGAATCCACAGTTAACTCACAAAATAATGTACATAAACACATCTCAATTTCCAACAGACTAATTCCCTTGGGACATACCCACATAAAAATCCCCAGCAACTGCCTAGAAAAGTTGGCTGAAACCCTGCTTTGAGTTGTCTGAAAGGCAGGTGCTTTCCCATACAGAGTGAGGTCATTTCTATGGGAGATTACAAATGATGACTTCAGTGTGTTAACTTGCACAAGGGACCTATAAAACTCCAACCGCTGACCTTCCAGCCTGAAGGGAGGAACAAACGGATAGAGCTCAGGATCGGTAGCCCGAGACATCTGTGGGGTTTTGAGTGGATTCGATCAAAGCACTTTCTATTTCACTTCTCAGCGATCTTGTTGGACTACACTGTAAATCTTTCCTTCCTAAAATTTAGTCTTCATAAAATAATCATTATGCCACGTGTTTTAATAACAGGTTTTGGTTAGTTAAAGAAACCTACTGTGCGTTGTTTCGGTCTTGTCTAATTCTAATTAATAGGATAAAATTTGACAGTGTTTCGCTTGCTGAGTGCAATCTTCTCAGCTCCTCCTTTAGGATTTGGTGCTAAGAAAACAATCCCAACAGAACGCTTGACAAGAAAAATGTCCTGAGGTGATGAGAGAATGAAGTACAATGACGTGTGTGTGTGTGTGTGTGTAGAGTGCAGAAGACGGAGCTCTATGGCTATTAGTAGCACAGTTCAGAAGCAAAGTGAAAAGGACATTTCTCTCTCTTTCTCTCCCTGGGACATAAGCCTACTTTTAACATTTACCACAATCATTCATCTTTTGTACCTCCTCACAGTTTTTCCCTGTCATTTTTTCTCTTTTTATTTTGTTTACTTTATTACTGGATGAAGTATTTTTTCCTTTCAATATATAATTAGCTCTCTCTTTTACACTCCACCTCTGAGACATTTTCAAAGCAGACCATACTCAGCCGTGATTAAAAGTCATCGTAAATCAAACCCATATGCTTGCACATAAAAATGTGTCTATCTGTTTTTGATATTGCAGATAGAAATCTTTGCAAACAAGTAGAAATCTACTAAAATAGCCACTGTTCTCATCATACCTATTGTATTTTTTCTCCTTAGAATCACAATTTTTTTCTTTCCTTCTTATTTCTCCAAACTCTTTCCAGCGACCATTGCCCCATGTGTTCATCTTTAACCAATGTATTACTGAAACTGCCTGTCAGTCGAATGCAGCAAGTCTCCAGGAAGTTATAAGGTTTCACTGTGTTTTAGTTTGTGTATGTTATCTCATTACAAACTGTTATCTTATACAGTTCAACCTAATAGGGTCTTCTGTCCTCTCATATACTCTGTAAAATGATAGTGTTAACATGTAAATTGCTGTCTCAGTCAAGAAGAACTGTTAGGATCTGCTAAGATTCAGAGCATATTGTTAGTCAGTCTTGATAGTAAATCTAATGTACATTATTTTTAAGTAGCATTACAGTGCCAAAACAAAATGACATAACTGAGCACTGCCCTTCAGTTGGCAACAGAAAGCTGTTCAAACTTGACAAGATTTAAAGCTTCCTCAAACTAACTCAGAGAACTGACCATGATTTGCCTGGAAATGTATTTGCCAAATTTTAAAATACAAGGAGATAAACCAATTTCAATTCTACGTGCTCATCTGTGACCTAGATTTAGCCCGGTTCTCCAAAAATAGCAGGGAAAAAATGAGAGCATTATATGGTGAGGACACGGAGACAGATATATGGACAATCAGTTAGGAGTCCATGATAATAATGTTTAGTTGGTTCAGTGCTAGAACGGACAAGCGCAGCATGTCAATGCGGAGTGAACACGATTGATTGATGGGGCAAAGTAAGTGGGATGCAATGTAAGTTACTGCTCCGTCGCTATAGATAGAACATGAAGTAAAGGTGCACAGGTTTTCCAGTGCAAGGAAAACAGAGAAATATGATCCCGTTATTTACATCGCTGGGCTGTATCGAGTAAAGTTGTTCAGAAAGTGACAAAATCGCGCGCGAAGACTGCGTCCTATTCAACATGCATATAGTATTTCTAGTTCACTGTTTTCTTTGCTATTATATATGGATTTGTTATTTGAATAACCCAAACTGTGTATGCGATACTGTACGCGTGTGTTTACGACAGAAAGTATTGTTGCGTATTTGCGCGAGGGCCTAACAGACCAATGCCCAGTTTCAAATTACATTTTTTATTAAGCAACTGGAAAAGTACGCTTCGAAATTTCCCCAAAAACTCGTCGCAGATTTAGGAAAACAATAACGACCAATTCCATATTAGTGCAGAAAATAATATACCACTTACCTATGATGCAAAGAAACAGGACGTATCGCGTTTAAAGAAGCAGCTAATTTACAAGTGTTTCGAGACGATAAATGGTGGGATGTTGCGTGTCCGTTGCGCGAAACGAAGGACCCGAAGGACCAAGATGAACATTGTGCAACACCATACGATACTCACGTCCCCCCTTCTTCTTCTCCTCGCCCCCCTGTTTCTATCCGTCTCTTGCGCAGTTGTTTTACATCAAAAGCATGGTCGTACATTGTGTACTCCAATAGCCACAAGCCAACTTAACCGATAAGGGGAGACGGAGGAAAGGAAGAGCACGCTGTATGTGCTCAGTTACTGAGCTGATGCCCTCAACTTGAGCTAAATTTACCCACCAATAACATGAGAAAAGCGAAACGTAAACATACGCATATCGGGCCGCCCGTATTTATTGCTCTAGCGGATGCAGTTTATCGACACAATCAAAGACCGGATCAAAGTGATAATGAACATTAAATTGTTAAACACGTGTGTTTTAAAATAATATTTAAATAATGTTTAATGGGCAACTTTCAAACAGATTACAAACTGAACAGTATGGAATTGACATGTTATTGTTAGCAACCATGCGCCGCAATATTAACAAGTTTTAATGTATTTATTTAAAAATAAATATTCTGCGATATTCTCGACACACAGACAACCACCAGAAAAAATTATTTTCAGGCGTTTGTCCGTGACAAATGTCTTACGCAATGACAGTCTACAGCCAAAACCTATTCTGTATTTTCCTTAATACTTGCAACGTTGTATTACAACATGCGACATAATATTAAACGCCAATAACTGCGCACTACTAGTAGTAACCTATAGGTGGTGCGATCATACTGGACAAACAAAATAAACTGCAGTTATACAAGCCAGTCATTACCGTGCTATCCATTAATATAAAAAGAATCGTGTATAATATATGATCTTATAACGTCTACAAAATGTAATATTGTTTTGATTTGTACTTATTTATAAAGTTTAAACAAAGACTCTGTTTTAGGATAAGGAATGACTGTCTTCTAAAGTATGGGATTTTCAAATAAGACCTTACAATCACAGCGGTTCACAGAGGCTTTGGTCAATTCTTGTGTATTTGTGAGATGCCTCTGCTTTCAGAGTGGAAAGCATTATGTTTTAAATATCAGGAATTCAATAGTAGATGGTACTATGAGGACATATGGATACAAGAGGTTCTCGATTTAGACTGTGTTTTCTTAACTACTGGAACTTTAAGCTCTGTTGGTTTTTATAAACTAAACGTTTAAAACACACGTAGTAAAACACACGTAGTTTATCCCATAACAGTGTTTAAAATGGGTATAGGAGATGACGAGATAGTTCTGACAAACAACTATGACCGCTTGATTAAAAATGACGTAAACTGTTCACAAGAGATTTACCTTCTTATTTTCTTCACACGTCACCTTTCATACTTCTGCAGAAGCATCTTCACTGAAACTGTCTCCTTGGTAACCATGATGCAGAAGGACTGTCGTAATAAAAGATAACTGAAGTATTTGTGTAAACATTCACACAGCATGTATTAAATAGTTTATATAATTTTGGAAGAAGCATAAATCTAGAAAATATGTAGCATACAAAAAAGTAACAAAAACAAATGTTGCAGATAGGTTAAAAAGTTTTCAAGTCTTCCCATTTGAATTTGACCCTTAGAAAAGAGAAAGTTATTGTCTGTTCAAAATCAACTACTGTAAGAAAACTACTGTTGTTATTATAAATTAACATTGTTTTTTGAGTGCGTTCTGTTCAAAAGAGCTCCCTTGAAAGTCTCCAGTGTACGAGCGTATGATGGGTACGATATAAACATATTGCACGTCTGTTTGGAACGACCACTGTTTATCTTTTCCCCGTTTTTTTCTAGGTGTCGTACATCAACGACGTTTACGTATTGACGCAATTTCCTGTCTTGAAGCAATGATGGCGACCTCCCTCGACTGTGTGTTGTGACAGTACGGGTCGGGCAGATTAACAAGCGGCGTGTGGTCATCACTTTGTGTTTTATACATGTGAATGCTTGGCCGTTGTATGACTTTATTAGAATGGTAGGTTATTGTGAATAGTCTTTTTGCGTTTTGTGTGCATCATGTTGGTAATCGCATCATGCCTCATGCACTTAAATGCTTTGGCCAACCTTAAATATGGGAGGTATTATGATCACAGACAATATTTTTGATCATGACACACGTGGGGAATCGTTTATTTTTATTTTGTAATGTTTTAATATGATTTTAATATTATCCACATCTGTCCACATAAACAGTCAACAATTACAAAAGCTGTCAGCTTCTTTAGTGTGAGCATAATTTCTTGTCCTGATTCCTGACTATACTCGTGGGAAAACTTTGCTGGAACAAATGCTGGAATTTGCTTTGTTTTTTGTTTCAGAACATGAATCTGCACAAACTTTTCTTGCGATTGCGTCCAACAGTAAGTGTCCTATAAAAACCAGACTACAGAATATAGAAACTTTGCACTTAGCCAATTAAACATTTTACAGTACACAACATGTGAACATATAACAGTTACAGTCTCTAACAATCTTTGTTACCACAATTTACTTGATAGAAATTTCATTACCAGGTAACACAGAAGTTCAGACACCTCCACATAAGTAGCAGTGGCCAACAGTTGGAGGCAGTTGCTGTGGAGACGGCATCAGCAGAGCCAAATCTCTCTGTCTTCAGAACCTCAGAGCAAGATCCAGTATGTCCATAAAACTCCACACACATATTAACCTGAACTCATCAACAAATACCACGTTAAAATAGTAACAGAGCTTTTTATTGACTTTTTAGTACACAATTTAGTGACACTTTCTTGCAGAGACACGCATCACTTTAACTGTTGCTCACATGTTAGGGTTTTTAAAAAGAAATTGTTTTTAAAAAGAAAATCTGCTTAACATGCCACACAATCTTAGATAACATTAATGTCCAACAATGCAGAACGACTACATTCTGAGTCCTTAGGGCATCTTGGTAACTATAAAATTCAATACATTTTTTTTTGGTTAACTGTCCTTTTAAATTGCACAGGAATATATGTTAAAATATAGCTCTTTGCCAATCCTTTCCTTTCTTTCTCAGGCATGCCATTCAGAAAAACATACTGGGCAATATTACACCTTGCCCCCGTCTCACATCCACACACTCTTCCCTCATGGACTGCCTCCACGTTTCCAGTTACAGGTACAACATTGCAGAACCACACTATGTAGATTTAATAAATAAAATGTAGAAATGCAATGACTTTTGATCTATGCTGATTGCAAATCTAAGGTTTGCATGCGTGTGTTTTTGTGTCAGATAAAGACGTTTAATGAAGGCTGTGTGATGGTGAGACAGCCAGCACTGGAGCTCATCTCATGCCTTAAAAGAGCCGATTACAGCAAACCTGCCCTGCGTTATGTACTGTGTATCCTCACACAGACTCTGTGTTTCTATATCCTGTGAGTGATCCACTCAGGTTTACTTCTGTCAGTATCCTTAACTGTGTGCGTTAGATGGGTTGAATGGAACTGGTAAGACCATGTCATTATGTCATGCCCTGCATTACTGCTACACTCAGAGCTGGCTGATCCTGCACATACCTGATGGTAAGGTGTGCAGATCCTTATTTAAAGACACAGGATGATGGAAAGTCTGAAGACTGAGTTTTCTCCTCTGTCTCTACAGCACATCTGTGGGTGAAAAACTGTAAAGAGCTGCTGCCCTCTTCTTCCCGCCCTTCACGCTTTGATCAGCCAATCCAGGCATCCCACTGGCTAAAGAACTTCAAAATTACCAATGAGCGCTTTCTATCTAAGGTACCAGATGTGGTTATTTTAAAACCTATTTCTATAAAGCACTTTCAGACTTTATTTTAAGTAATGTTAACTTCTCATTAAATGTAATGAATTATATCTTTGCATCTTAAGAATTATTTCTGTTGTTTTTGATGTTGTTTTTGACAGATAAAGACAACACAGCGTTATGTGTGGACAAAGAGAGAAAGTACCGAGGAAGGGCGGCCTTTAGGGGAGCTTGTAGATCAGGTAAGATCTATTCATCATCATTACATTCAAGTCTTCCATTAGGAATAAATCAAATTAACTGTTACATTTCTCATGATCCTAGTTTTGTTGTGACTATGCTGTTTTTTATTTGCATATCTGTTTTGGCCAGTTTTGTTTGTATGCCTTTATTATTCATTTGTTTTTCTTGCCTCAAACAGGGTGTGAATCGGGTTAAAAGCAGTAGCGATGTGGTTGGTGCAGTGCTGCGAGAGCTGAGGCTGCAGGCAGGGGGCACCACACAGGGCGAGGGGGCCTTTAAACTAGCTGTGGCTGTGGATGGAGTAAATGCTCTGTGGGCCAAAACATCTCTTAAGAAGGAGGACAGGACTGTGGTAAGTCGCTGTAAAGTTGCGTATGTATCTATTTACATTTTGTAAAGTGACAGGAACAGTGCTGCAGGAGCTACAGGAACTATTATAGTTCCTATTATATAAATTTTAAGTACAATTTTAAGTTGTTTGACCTCTGGATTTCTGTTTCTTTTTATTGTAGTGTGAGCCAGAGGAACTAACTCTGATTCATAATCTGAAGAAGATGTTGAAAAACGATTGGGTAAAAGAACCTTTCACTAGCTATTATTTGGGTTTCCTTCTAAATGAGTTGTTTTTTTATGGGTTTATTGTGCTCTTTCTGTTGAAGAGTGGAGGTGCCATTCTCACAACTCTGTCCCAGACAGGGTCTCTTTTTAAGCCTCGGTCTGCTTATCTCCCCATAGAGCTACTAGGAGAGGTCAGTGGTCCTCACACACACATTAAACTCCCAGTAAATTCCCAGAGTTAACAGCTGTGTGTGTGTGTGTGTGTGTTTTACATTTTTGCAAATGCTTCACAATCTATTGTTAAAGACATGATCATCTGACTGGAGCATTGTAAAGAGATGTATTGTCTAGATTTGTTTAAAGGGCTTAATGTTTTTGTTCTCTCTCTCACTTTGTATCTCTGTTTCTGTTCATGGCATTATTTTTTTCTTTCAGGAGGGGTTTGATAATATGGAACCTTTTGTTCCACTCTCTGTTTCTAACTACAATGAGAAGGAGTTTGAGAGCTGTTATCTGTATTATTTAGACCGCAACTGGCTACAGCATCCGCACGGTAAGTTTGTGTATTAATGTGCCTGGATTGTGAGCAGAGGAGCAATTCTGCGTGCAAATAAAATATGAAATTAATTGCAATTGATATTTTATGTATTTAATACTCATGCTGCCACAAGGAACGATGAAAGCCTGACATCACATTAACTGGCTTACTATATATACTATTATAGTATATAATAATACTATTGTAGTATTTTTCTTGCACACTTTACATTTACAACTTAGGTAAACTATTATATGTTGCTAGATAACATTTTTTTGTTTTGTTTTATCAATAGGTCGATCTGAAGAAGGAAAGAAAGAACTCGTCTTTCTCAGCAACAAAAATCCATCCACACTGGAAAGATTGTGTGCCTTTCTGTAATGCACGTTTCTCTCTCACGCACCTGTAAATCGTGTAAATTCTGTTGAATAAAATATTAAAAGCATGCAGCACATTTTATAATAAAAACTTGTTTATAAAAAATAAATATCGAAGCCTTATTTTACCCTTACAAGTAATTATAATTTTTTTTATCTCGCTTTTTGGGACGTATTTTGCAATAACTTGCCTGAAACTGCATTCGGTTGGACGAGATCACGTGACAGAATAAGCGGTCATATGACCTCATCTATGCGAGAACCCGGAACTCGGCATTGCGTAGCGCGATTGACTGTTGACAGCGCAGAAACGGTATCCTGCAAACACGTGAAATTACTAATGATAACAATTCTTAATTAAACACCATATAGAGAACAAAAAGAGATATATTTGACAGTAATATTTTTGTACCTACGGTTGGGAAAATGCGATTACCTGTTCGTGATCGCACGTTTATGTAAACGTTGTTGTTTACGTGTGACAGAAGGATTTGCGACATCGACAGAATGAGAGAAACGGCTCTTTTTATTCTGCTCATTGGAGTAATCAATATTGTTAGAGGTCTGTTTATTTTGTTATTGTACAGTGGTATACTAACAGATACATTATATTTGTGATGATAAATTGTCTTTGTCTTATTTATATTTTTTGCATGTTTGTGTCTCATCTGTATAGCTGATAATAGCAATGACTGTCAAGCACTAAACTTTGGTCATGGTTCGGTCGTGTGCAAATGCAATGCGACATTCTGTGACTCTGTTGGCCGGGTTGGGTTGCCAGATCTGGGGCAGTTCATGTCATTTGTGAGCAGTAAAGCTGGCAGCAGACTGCTACAGAGTAAAGGCCACTTTCAGAAGAACAGCACAGGAGCAGGTGATAGTTACCTTGCATGTTTCCTTTGACCACATGCAACTAAAATATGAAAATGTTGATAGCCATGAAATTAAAATATTGTAATATTGGATCAGACACCCACCTATTATCAAGTATCCATCCTTTTATTTTCTTCAATCTCAGCTCTCAGAATTACTCTGAATCCCGATCAGAAGTATCAGCGCATTAAAGGATTTGGCGGAGCCATGACAGATGCGGCAGCCATGAACATTCTCTCCCTGTCCCCCGGAGCTCAGGACCAGCTGCTCAGACAGTATTTCTCCCCAGATGGTGAGTCAGAAATCATAGAAATGGGAAATGATGAATGAAGGGCAGGTAAAAAGTTGCATAAGAGAAATTAAGTTTGTAGGTCACAAACTGCTGACAGACACAATAAGCAAGAATAATATATGCTCAACACTGGCCAGGTTGATAATGTGAGTGAAGATTTTTAATCTTTTAGCCAGAGTGTGTGTTTAATCACAGATATATAGATAAATGATCGATTTTGCTGCAGGTATAGAATACAGATTTGTGAGAGTGCCTATGGGGAGTTGTGATTTCTCAACTCGCCTCTACACGTATGCTGACTCTCCAGGAGACTATGATCTCCAGAATTTCACCCTGAGTGAAGAAGATACTCATATGAAGGTATGGCATCTAGCAGTACCATAGAACTCATGACTCACATAAAATAAACGTAGGCAGTTCACAGTGTGCTGTGTTCAGTTAGTACTAAGATAGTATTAACATACCCACTACTACACAAATGTATTTCATCTCTTTGTTTACCCAGATTCCCCTTCTGCAACGAGCCCAGGCTCTCTCTAATCGGCCTCTGTCTCTGTTCGCTAGTGCCTGGAGCGCCCCCGCCTGGCTAAAGACAAATGGTGCACTAATTGGGAAGGGCTCCCTCATAGGAAAGCCAGGAGGCAAAGAGCATAAGACCTGGGCTCAGTACTATATTAGGTACATAGAGTAGCTTAATGTTTATCTAAATATATATTACGGACTAGCTCTGCCTTATAAACTGACTTGATTACAGTACAGCAATACTTAAAGTTCAGGTGGTTTGTTTGTTTCGTCTGTCCTGAAGATTTCTTGAGGAGTATGGGAAGTATAATCTGTCATTCTGGGGGCTGACATCAGGAAATGAGCCCACTGCAGGCCAAATGACAAATTACAGCTTTCAGGCTTTGGGTTTTACTCCGGAGACACAGCGAGACTGGATCGCCCTGGATCTGGGCCCAGCACTCCATTCCTCACCCTTCGCCCAAATCCGCCTGATGATCCTGGATGATCAAAGACTTCTGCTTCCACACTGGGCTAAAGTGGTAAGAAGTGTGGATAGGCGGATAGAAAGAAGGCTTGATAATGTTCGTGAAGAGTAAGAAGCCTCCCTTACTCTCCTCCTTGTTGCAGGTTCTGAGCGACATACAAGCTGCACGGTATGTCCATGGTGTTGCTGTTCACTGGTACATGGATCATATTGCACCTCCTGAAATTACCCTGGGAACCACACACCACCTCTACCCAGAGTACTTCCTGTTTGCAACAGAGGCGTGTTCCGGATGGAATCCATTGGATCGTGGAGTGAGCCTGGGCAGCTGGAACAGAGCAGAGGACTATGCACATGACATCATACAGGTACTTGATAAAGACACTTAATGTGTATGAATAGAATGGACTTTATATAAAAAAATCTAACTTTATGCATTTCCAGCAAAAGTCTTGTTTTGAGTTTGAACTAGATCTACTATAAAGAGTGGTTGAAATAAAAGGCATAGAAACACTTGTATTGCATTATCTCTTGCTTTAGGACCTGAATAACTATGTCATAGGCTGGACAGACTGGAACTTGGCTCTTGATTTGGGTGGTGGGCCAAACTGGGTGAAGAACTTTGTTGACAGTCCTATCATTGTGGACCAGAGTAAAGATGTCTTCTACAAGCAGCCCACCTTTTACAGCATGGCCCACTTCAGGTAAGATTCATTTAAGGCATAGT